>JABASD010002040.1:0-30915 GCA_019776165.1 Pogonognathellus flavescens
GCCCCTCAGTACTATATGACAATATTATACTAGGAAACTAACGAAATTTGTTTATAAGTGTCTCTTTTATCCTAACTCACTTACCTGAGATTGTAAACGTATACTACATTTCAGTATAGGTATAACTGATTTTTGATATTACGTTACCGCATAGTGGCTATATTATATGTAGTTGAGTATTTAAGTATGTACATTACGATTAATAATTGCTCATTTACACGGATGCAATATTATTTCCACTGGGTCCTATACCAGGTTGGTTGTAGGTTAGCAGTAGCGTATCTTTACTAAGCAAGATTTGCAAAATTATTACTATCATAACGCATAAAAATAAATGGTGTAATTATTTGTGATGTGTTATTGATAGTAAAAATCATGGCAAATATATAAGATGGGTCAATGGAGTGTTACTGAGTATGAGCTTAGTAAAACAAAGTACAAGTAATCTACAGGTTGGTCAAGTTTGGTGCATTTATAATCCAAGAAAGGATTTCAGATTTAATTACATTATTATATGATATTTTCTCAAGTTTTGAGTTAATGCAAAGGGCGAGGAATGTGTTTTTATTGCTAACCATTGATTAGACAGAAAGGATAATAGGGTATATTATTAGCCTTTTAAAATCAGAGAGTAAATATCTAATAATAATGCAATATATTGTATTATCTACAATAATACAAAACATTAAATATGGGGTTATGTAATATTTGCTGTTCAGTTTAAAAATCCAATAAGACGACACTTTATTAGTAGTTAAGCAATGTTTTATAAATTATTATTGTAATGGTTATTGGTATGCATTACATTTTGTTTTTCATACATTTGATCACAATATATTTAGATAGAAGGTTTTAGATTTGTAACAAAAACAGTTTAAGTTTTAAGTATTCTTTTCAACACACCACTTGATGGTTATCAAGTTTGATGCTATAACGAGTCATTAAGTTCCTTTTCCTTCCACGAGGAGGAGAAGGGACCAGTGTTAAAGTTTGTTGAATAATTATATTATTAAATGAAGAAGTTGTTTTAGTTTTTTAATGAAAGTCTTTATTATCTGTAATACGATGTAATATAATATTCCACGTATTTCCATGAATAAAATTTCATCTATGATCTAATTAAAGCTAATGAAAGGTTATTTGAACTAACTATCAAACATTTTTGACAATCCATGATCTGCATTATAATCTATTTATGTATGAATGCTTTCATGAACAAAGCAAGAGAGATATGGAGATGAAAAGAAAACAGGCGCAACAAAATGATCTCTATTTATAATAAATATCAATTAAGTCCAATGAAGCTTTCCAAAATGCAATCCGGGTTTTTTACGCTTATCATTCGACATGATGCATTGGTATATTATATTCTATTACATTAACTTAAAGCTAAATTAACGAACTATCAATTCAGTTTATTTCTACCGAATGTTGTGGATAAATTATGTGTATTTAACTCTTTGAACCGCAGAAACTAAAACTAATTGACATATTTTATTAATCATTGATTTTGATTTCAATAGGATACACAATCTAGTCATTTACAAAGTATAATAATATTATTATGTCAGCTGCATTTTCATCATCACTTTCTCTGTCAGATTCTTGAAAGGACCTAACATTTTTGAGTAACTACTAGTTGTTACTTTATCATGCATTATATTTAGTGATAGTGATAGCACTTCCCTTTTGAGCAAGTTGGAAAAACGACGTGACGATTTACAATGAAAATGAAATGTGATATTTAATCAATGAAAATAATAGAGAATACAGATATACAGGTGAACATTTATTTCAACCGACTAATTTATTATGCAAGTAATAAATTAGTCTGTTACTAATTTAAATGCAGAATACATAAAAAGTTCGGAGTAAGTTTTATTGTTTCTGATATTGCGCTAAATATTATTATCACACAGCAAAAACATAAAAGATTTTACTGCATTACTAAAAATTGTTTGCCTTTTTACCATACAATAAGCGATGTAACTTGTAATAGTCACTTAAACAATAAGGTACTCCCTCATGAGCATAAAATTTCTCTAATTGTTCATGACACACTGTACACTTGAAATGCTCAGGATGCCACTTTTTCTCCAAAGCTGTTGTTACCTAATCAATTTAAACTATTAAAGGAATTATGAATTTGCAACGGTTATAAATAGTAAGATTGGATAGTACATTGATAAATACAAGTACATGCAGAAGAGTCTTACCATTCCTAATATTTCTTCGTGGCAAGCATTACATGTCGTTTGTTGAGATGAATCGGCGATCAATTTGGTTGTAATGGCGTTGCGGAGTTTATTAGTTAACTGCGTAGGTAAAGATTCATCATGGATACCCTCAGATTGCTTTTTCGTCTAACAAAATAATTTAAATATTAATGTCAAGGAAGCCGCAGAATATCTTCTAACAGCTAATGACGACTTATGTAAGTAAACTTTGACGATAATAATAAATTGAACTTTCTCACAGTTGTTTTAGCAGGACTTTTTACTAATTGCGACGTCTTTTGCACAGCTCTGGTGTTCAATGGAGTATTCACAACTTGAGGGCTTTCTGTGCGAAAAAGTAAAACTTAAAATAAATGCTAATAGATACATAGAATTACATTTCACGATTTGTCTTTATTAAGGCAAATGAAGCAGTTTCTTACTTGTGTCTGCGTCATTTTGCGTTGAGAGAGATTTTGGCTGGGAAACGGGAGATTGTGGTTTTTGTTGCGCCGTTGCTGTTGCGGGCATTGGTGAAGGTGGCCACACAAAATACTTACTCTTTTGTTGTACAGGTAAATTGTTTGACGGTGGTTTAACAAATGGGGTTGACTTTGGTGTGGAAATACTATTTTTAGTAGTATTACTTTGTTTTTCAATGTTCTTTTCTTCTCTTAGCTTACAGTTTTCTTCATTCATATTTGTCCTGAAAAAATGAGACATTTTATTTAAAAAACCAGGTTATCCTGTCTTAGATTTCTTATCTATCTCCTCTTCTGCAGTCAAAATAAAATATAAGTCTATATTGTCTGGACTACTTTTGATGATACGAATTAATGCTGCTAAATGCCATTTTTTGACAATAAAACCCGGATGCAATAATTGATAACCTAAGAAAATATGAAAAATCAAATAATAATTTACAGTTTTTGTGTCAAATCTTCAACATTTTGAACATGTTTATGGTTTTGCTCTATTAGTTGCTTTCTGTAAAAATTTAAATGATTGGATTATTTAATTAGTAACCGGTTTACTACAATTATTTAGGATAGAAAGAGAAAATTGAATTAATTTTACATTGTCTCCTCCATATCAAGAATTGCATTAGCTTGACTCTCGATTTGTTCGTCATCTTCCTCCGCAGGATACAATTTCACTAGTGTTTTCATATCTACTGATGTATTACAAGTAGGACATTTATTCCTACTGTGTGGTGAAAAAATGGTAGATGCAAATATTAAAATACATTTTTATTGAGTAAGAAATAATATGATACATCGTTTATGTTAAAATGTTTCGCATACGCTTCCGAACGATCTTCCCCCGCCATTTGATGAGCAGCCTCAAAACCGCGGACTAGACAACTTTTATGAAACAAATGTCCACATAAGGTTGCGACGATTGTTTCCGTATTCTTACTGGAATCATTTAAAGAAACTTGATCATTCCACGACAAATTTTCTATACAAATTATGCAGATGTACGGCATTTTGATAACTGTAGGAACACCGGTTGTAAATCAAACAATGAACTATTGTAGTAATTATAATTGCACATTGACTTTTAAATCGGTTCAGTGGCTAAAATAATAATGCATAAGAATGAAATAATTGAAATACATATAATTGTACACGACAGGCATAATGATAACTTATGATAAATTGATAACAACAATTTAAGTAGGTATTTATTACGTAGATAATTAGGAATTATCAGCATGGCATTTGTGCAAGCAATGAAGATAATAAGTAAGAATTTTTTTCCCTCAAACTGTGTAAAAGCTACACCATTTTTTATCTAACCGTTTGCAGTGGTTGATGTGAAGCCAGGTTAGACCGTAATTAAAGAGGCGTCAAAATGTGAGAACCCAAGAGATTCATTGCACATCCAGTCCAGAGTCCACACTTTTCATTAATCCAATATCTATAAGGAAACAGCTAAAATCTAGATCTTTTAAGCTTGCCTACAACGGTATACTCTCATAATATATTTGTGCATGCCAACGCAAAACCTGAAACAAACAGAAAAGGTTTGAACTTTCCAACAATATTCCTGTAATCTGTAAATAAATGTTTGGGTTCGGATCTCCACCGTAAACCGTTTGACACCTCTAGTTATTTTATTATCATAACTTTGTTTGTGGAGCTTGATTATATAATGGCAAAACGGTAAACTTGTTTTAACCGAATCCACATATCAACGAATTAATGTGTATTGCTCTACATATATCATTTATATTTATGACGAATTTAGCGAAGAATATTCTGAATTTCTATACCAGAAATGAGAGTACAAGAATATTTGTTTTAATCATAGACATACGATTACTATTATTGCCATTGAATATAACACAGTACAATATACAATGCAAAAGTATTCCTAGTTCTATATACTTATGGATGTTTAATATTTAAATTGTAAACTTTTTATTTATAATTATAGTGGCCGTTATAGACTTTTTTGTAGTAAGAAATCAGTACATTCGCTTAATTACATATCTCTAATGAGTTGAGTCTAATGAAAGCCAATAAAATGATTGAGTTTCTAATCCGTGATAATAGAAGCTTGAATGACGTCAGCAGGGATTCAGTTTTATCTCAAGTTTCTCCAGTCGTCATATCCTCTGTCCTTTGGAACTACTACTTTACTATTTCATTGTTTTCATTCCTTCAAGGCAAAGGCTTATTTTCGCAATATATTGCAACACAGCTATACAGATCAAATCAAGGTGATTTTTCATTGTACTCCGAAAATGCGTTATATTTAATTTGTACCTGCGTTGGCAATTAGCATCAACATGTCAACTAACATTTGAGGATTGGAATTACAGAATTAATTAAAATACTCTGAACTTTGCAGTAACAAAATAGCTAGCAGCAAGCTCAATTGCTCTGTATAATAATAAATTCATTCTGGAGTATGATATAGATATTTTCATTCTTTTCAGGTGTTATCAATCTGCTCCCACCTGCCTCAAACAGTAACAAAGTAACAATACATTGAATTAATTGAGTTTTGCAATTACTTTGGTAGTATAATATAATTTACCTTAGCTCAACTAATTAAGTTAGTGCATTGCATATAATATACCGTATATACTTATAGAGAGTATGTACTATGTACTCATTGCATTTTAGGTAAAACAATAAAATATAATTTATTTGGCTGCATGATGCATTTAAAATTATATAAGACTTAATTATATAACTTACTAAATAGTGCCTGCATGAGTACATTTACTATTCACTAAATTATACTGATTGATGTGGACTGAACGTGGAGTTCCACACGTTTATGGCCATTAAACATCATAGACACTTAACAACATCAGTCAACTGTTTTTCAGCTACTACACCGAGAGACTATACTGTTTGTAGTTACTCTACTCCTATTCAAGCCAGGATTGCTTCATACTTCATTGCATATTGAATTGAGAACAATGGCAGAGCTCATGAATAGTTTGCAATCGTTTACTGACAGATTATTACCTATTTAACATGTATAATTATATAATATAATCATAATATAAAAAAATTATTAGTTTGGATGTGTGTGCGTGTATTGTGACGATTTGGAGAGATCATCTTCGGTTGTCAATTGCTGTCAATCAAATAAAGTCATCAAATTGAATCAAATCAAGCGTGCAGTTTGTGATACAAAAACTTAAGACTATAATAATTGTGTACTATTGTGACAGTGACTTGTACCTTATAAGTTTGCAAGAGTTTGAAGACTCAAGACTGCACTACTATAATGAGAAAAGTGTCTCTTATAATGTGTTTTACAGAATTATATTTAGGATATTATTTGTGGTAATGACTGTTACCTAATGAAAATGTAACGTGCAGACTAACGATTATACATTGTGCATCACCTCATCACCTGTAAACAAAATATTAATTGACAAGATTTAGCAGTCATGTGCATGTGATAATGTAACACGCACATTATTCGGTGATTTCGTTACATGAAATTACTTTAATGGTTAAAGTTTCATGACAAAAGGCATATAGGAGCGCGACCTTAATGTTTAAACACGCAAACAGTTATTAAAATCCAGGATGATATTATTTAATGCGAAATAATTTCATATGCACCAGAAACATAATGTCTCAACATTGTGATACCGATGACATTTTTCATGGATCTAATCTAAGGAGAAGTATAATGATGACAAATTGCACATTGTCAATAAGTTAACTGGAACTATTAACAGAAAATTATATTATCAATTTAATGAAGCTAATAAGTATAATTTAGAAACTAAATTTTAAGAAACTAATTTTTATGATACTTGTATATTTAATAAGGCTAATCTTTTCATGTTACTTGACACAGTAACTGATACCTTGAGAAATATCTAATATTTTATGAGAAAGTGACAAATTGTTTGTATAGTCAGAGTAATTTATCCATTTATGTGAGTAACACTCCACTCAACTAGACTCGACGTGACATATGGTGAGGTGATATTGAAGAATTCCATCTAAATATTCGGTGGGTGTTGTTACCTAATAATGTAATGACTCTGTCCACAAAACCAAGCCAAGATAATGAACTTTACTTTTTATATCACATTGAAAGCTGAAGAATCCATTGTCTCCGGCGGTGTGGTGGTGCGTTGGTGGTATAGTGATAGTTCATACGTGAATACGGTTTGGTTAAACAATCGAGTGCTAAAGGCGATTCAGGGTTATTAATATTAAATATTCCGGTAGTGTTTTAAGTATATTTACCTTGCGTACATATCAGCCACTATGGAATCCATTAAAGGTCTTCTTTAGCATATCATTGCACTTTATTTCGAAACCTCTCTCGTATTTCTCTGTCATGAACAAACAAGTATATATACCAAGCCAATACAAACATAATGATGTGGCATATAAACATGATACACCTACACAAACTATTGTATATACTAATTTTAGAATTTTGCTGCTAATTTAAATTTAATTACCCGAATTGTAGAAACACCTGCTTGCTCTTATGAACAATAAAATTACCATAAAATAAAAATATTTTCTTACCCAATGAAGGAAAAATTTTGTGCAAAATATCACGTGTAAGCAGAGATGCTAAGAACAACAACGCAAACCATTGAAATTCCAATATGAGTAAACGTTGCAATTCTGCCTCCCAACTAAACGAATATAATATTTCTGTGTTTTTCGTCTACATACAAAATAAAAGTTGGACAGAACACAGAACTTCCCATTTACTTAGGTATTATTATTATTATTAAATTTATTTATGTTATTGCCTTACTGGATCCCATGTGATCTGAAACAACGGAGAATGCTGGATAGATTCCAAAAACGAAGAGAATGGCAAAATATTTTAGATTCATCTTCTAAGAAAAAATTGACTTGTTCTTTATTGCTTTTTTCTTTAGAGAAACCTTCTATATAGTACCTAACTTATATTATGTAGTTTTGTGAAGCCAAATGAAACTATGCGAGGGAAAAGTGACAGTCCCTTTCTTTTCTATATATATAATCATAGAAACTCATAAGTATAACAATACCGAGAAGTGGAGGAACGGTCCTGCACGAAAAATGAGGTCAAGTTCAAGGTCTATGAGTCTATGACTAATAATACTTATGCGTAAACTGTCAGTGTTATTTATTAGTCATGGAATCCAGCAAGTTTCAATACGATTCAAAGATGAATGAGACTTGTATGCAATGCACCAACAATAAGTTATACATTATAGGTTTTAGATATTACAATTATACTGTAGCTGACGGAAGAATCCAGTCTGAATTTTTTAAGCAGTTATTCTGTACGTAGAACTAATTTTATACAATTACATATACGCAAATAATGTTGCACTTGAAAATGTTTTCCGTGAATACATCTTCTGAAGGATGATTTTATAAAAGCATTTGACATGTAATAGAAGGGAGAAAATGTAATTGTTCTTTTGATATGTCGAATTGTAAAAAGTGAAGCTAACTGACGTTGAAAAATGAAAAATGTTTTGGTATTACCCATTTAGATGCAAAGTACACAGATGTTGTTTTTATTGCCAGACGAATGATAAAAATGATTTTAGGAATGCATTGTAAACCTTAGGCTGGGTTGTTTTACCTGTCCTTGAATTGCATTTGTACGTCAACAAGGATTAGATTTGATTAAAAAGGATTAGAGTTAAGAATATACCTACAAGCATACATTAGACTATACCTACAAATAATATTATTAGCAACTATTGTACTTCATGTCATATCAATAATCAACATTTCAAAATAATAGGTAGGTACTACTAATAGGTACTTATAAATGAAAAAAATTGTCTGACAAGATGAGATGCTTACATATCATCCATGGAATACACAGAGATGTGTAAGAATATTATATATTTTACATGTCTTTCATCTTTGGTTACACATACATGCATTGCTCAGACTCGAAATTTATTCAGTTACTCCTGCTTTTAAAACCGTTTAAATGTGTGACTTGTACTAGTCCAGAAATTAGAATATTATAGCGTGATTAATAGTTATTCCCTCAAGGTTAAAATGAAAAATTTGAAAAATTTATTTACATAATTCCCATTTTTTAAGGAAATACAACGATAATCATTCCATAGTAATTGTCCTCAACTCAATAATAAATTATTATTATTAGTGCCATACTATTAATTAGTTTTACACCCAAATAAGTGTGTTGTATAAGCACCATAATCCTTTAATCTCTCAAGTTGATTGAAAAATTATACAAATGTTTTTAACAGTAATTATTGTTATACGAGGGTGGAAAACTAATGGTAATGGTGTTTCATCTTGTATAAAATATTATTGAGTTTCTTCTAACAAGACATTATAAAGGAACGGGACGAATTTCTGAGATCCGGTCCAAAACTGGTTCGCTGTTCGCTGTCCGAACCCGGTCCGCGGAATGAACCCGAATAGGTAAGTAATACTAAAGTGGTAGCAAATAAGCTAGACTTGAGGCTTAGACTGTCTTGAAGAAAGACTGAAACATAAATACGTAATTCGATTGATTATCGTTCGTAAGATTTCGATTAGCAATTTTTACATTTTTCAATTTTTACTTCGCGAAAACTTTTGACCCGAACCCAATCCGTTTAAACTTTAAGAATTTCAAGTCCGAACCCGTAATTTACGGGTTTGGGGCGACCATGTCCGTTCCGGCTCTTTACCATGTCTACTAGCATCTAACAATGAAACATTGCAATACTACCTTGTATGATTCATTTATGTGTTGCTTTTCTAGATGTGTAGGCGTATAGATTTGTGTCTGCTACGTAGACTGCATCCCATTGTAGATATTTCTGTACCAAATTGCCGAACGGTTTTACTTATGATGTTTTGTTAACCCCTAGGATGCAAAATATTTCTGTCTACAGTCTACCGTCAGGCAGTAATAGTAGATACATCACTATTAAAAGGTATATTGTGTGAGTGTGCATATTTATTACGTACGTTTTTCATTGGAAATACCATGGTAAAAGGACTGCTCGTGTTATTAATCAAAACAGCTCGTATTATCAGCGCCTGTGGATGACACGGGCGTCAAATTACTTTTTGTTGGCTGATGATTACGTATCCCGCATCCAGTACCTATCTAATGTCGCAGATTCGTTTTCTATAAGCTTTGAATGTTAACACGTATAAATATATCGAATTCACTTCGTAGACGTGTTTTCTTCACCTGAAAGATTTATGGCTTAAATGTCACCGTAAAATCGAATATTAAATGCAACTTTAGCTCCGCTGCAAAGAATACGAAATTAAAGCTGTATAATCTCATAATCCTATTATTATCTTCCACTTATACAACTTCTGCATGTAAAAAATCAGCATATGAATAGGCTGCATTTAACAACAAGAACTTTTTTAACAACAACAATAATTTGCGTTTGTAATAATATTGCATTGCATAGAAAGTAGTAGTTAGTAGCAATTTGCGATTACCTCATCCGTACTTCCACTAATTAATGACACGGGCTTGTATGAAACCTTAACCGAACCATGTCAATAATTAGCACTTTGAATTAATTGAAATTCTAGACAACATGGACAAATATTTGTCTTTGGAATAAATGGAAACACTTTGTGAAATATTACCATCTCTTTGAAAAGTGATTTTTATTACTTTGGTGTGTTTCTTGTGTATATTCTGTATTCTATATGTAAATGAAATAAAATGTGATCTTTTCATGTCAATGTTTACTTAAGTCGGAATAATTTTATGCTGCCTGTAATATTGTTTGTTAAGCACATCATCATGACTCATTCCAATGCAACACACACTGCAATGCTAAAATGTCCATGCTGAAGTAAATATAATACTTTACTGGAAAATATACTTTATTTTAAGTACGTACTGAACTTACAAAAAATAGACAGCCATAGTAAATAGAATACTTTTCCATCCATACTGCCCTGCCTTTGGCAGCGGCTCCATAAAAAGTTCTCCTGCACTTTAGACAGGGATTTTAATGTCAGAATTTATAATGCCACAAAATCCAAAGCAATAGATTACCCATACCCGTCACATTTAATTTACTGATTCATTTACTTTACATTGCACGCACATTCCAACTCAAATGAGTTGATTATGCGAATATTGATTGTTTTTATAATTAAATACTAACAAAATTTAATACTGTAAATCTCCATAACTTATTTTTTTACTAAAGATAGGACTATAGAATATTTTTGTTAGACCACGAGTAAAAGGGAAATTAGATGACCTTAATAGTTATATCTGTATCTATTTCATTTTGATGTGCAAAGTTTAGTAAAAAATCATTTAAGATAAACCCTGTCTCTGTGTTGTCCAAGTCCAACCCCCCGGATATAAAATTGTGTGTTGTATCAACATCATGCTAAAAGGTTCGTGGTATACATCACAGTAATATTATTATATTTTGTTCGGTCATTTAAGTTGTGGTAGTGTGTACTACACAACAAACTTTGATGTGTGTGCAGCTACACCTAGTATTTTTCATTTAGATATCCAACAAGCTGAAAGTGAAAATATGTACATGATAAGTACAATGCAAACGGAGAGCATATTTGCATGTTGAGAGTACATACTGAGAAATGTACACTGGCCATTTGTTTGCAAATTTCTACAGAGTACATCTGTAGAAGTATCTTCCTTATGGCCTCGACTTATGTTTCGACTTATTAGCAAACTTGACGATCTGCTCAACTGTACAGTGCACAAGTTAAAAGCATATAATAAGTTAGTGCCCTGTGTAGAAAGAACGATAGAAGTGTAATAAACCAATGTAGCAGCACCAAATGGCCCAAAGCATTTTCGCAGTTCCCTGAGTTCCCTCTAGAATAAATAGGCCGTTCACGACCAGAAATACAAGATCAACAAGATCGCCAATGTGGTAATGCAGTTCGACGGCTGAGTCTGAAGTTTCAGGACGAATTAAATTTCATACTATTTGTCTGCTTGCTCGTGTGAATAAATTCTTGTGGCCATTCTTTTCCTGCACCAGAGTTAATGGTTTGTTTTTGTTATTATTAGTGCATGGACGTGTCGTGCGTGATATACATACAATTTTGCTGCATTTACTTACGGTACTTTTGTTTTTCTTAAATCTTTTGTATTCAGTTTATAAAACATACATACTTCCTCTGAAAACAAAGTCACACAGGAAAGGAAATTCTCCGACTTATTCATAGAGCTCCTTGAGTCGGATGTGGAGCAGATCGACGGTAAGAAATAAATACAGGAATACCCTGAGTCTGAAAAATTAATCTTGTAGGTGCAATTTCAGTGAGATGTGTATCAGCTATGGCTATGATTCTCAAAAACTTAAAGCGATGACTTTCACTTGCCCTATAAATGATTTATTAAGATGACAAAATATTTTTAGGCAAAATTAATTGATTCCCGTATTCAGCGATAATTGTTCTTGAAACCCTGAAAGTTTCATAGGAATTAGTGGAGGATGATTTGCCAAATGATGATGTAGTTGCTAGAAGTAGGGAAGATGTGCATCCAACTATTTAATCCTACTTTGTGAGTCAATGGATCAACACTGCAGACACAAAACATACTTCTACAGACTATTTCATAAGAATTGATCGTCCCATGTGGAAAATCCGGTCTTTTGTATTTAACGGAAAGAGTGAGTGCCAGATCTGCCAATGCCAGTGTTCTAGCACTAGCGCAGAACTCCGTCTCAAATGTCAACCAAAGTTTTCTATTTCACGACGAACGAACACGATATCATTAGTTTTCCTTCCTCCAGAGAAAACACACGTACATCCAATATCTTCTCATTACTAATACTCGTCTCATTGCAAAAGGCTCATACTTTTCTTTCACTTCATCAACAGAAGGACAGTGAGATAATAAACCGATCTAATTTGTCAATTATTAGGTACATAAAGTCAGACTAAATTATTTAGTACTGCAATTTTCCTTCTTATACTTATTTGATTGCGATTCTTATACGTCCGTGTGTTGTGGCCCTACTATTTTTCTACAAGATTTTCAGGCTACTTTCTTTAGTTGATTTTTTGTTGCGACAATAAATGCTGCCAATCAAATCGTACAGACGTGCTCTTATTTATAACAGTTTAGCCAGATAATAATATTGATCCACAAAAATACAATTTAGATGAATCTCTTTGATTAGATGGAATAAGTGTCAGTTTAATCGTTTTTGATTGCTCAGTTGGGAGGATTTATTACTTTCATGCGACATGATAATATGAAACTGTTGCTAGTGACATGTGAATTATTACGGGACCTAGATACAGACGTAATATTGTACATGTTTAAGCTTTTTGACCTTTGCGATTCGTCGTCCTCAGTCATTCGTGACACAATCGAGGTTTTGTTCTCCTAGAATTACGGGTGTTATTAGAGAAGTAATTATTGAGTTGCAAACGCACGCAATAAAATGTTTGTTGGACTAAATCGTCAGATAAACGAAATAGTAAGCGAGTTGTGTGGTTGTGACTTTTGATGTGAATGTAAGTAGAGAGAAACAGTACCACACTTGTGAACTGCTGAACAGTATGCTATTTTTTGCACATGTGTCCACATTCCATTTATTTACTCAATGTTAAACCCTCGTAAAATAAAGCAATATCGTTTTTGTTTGTGTACATCAGGTCTGCTGCAATTTCGGACTCTTTGATGCTACTTTTGCACTTGCAGCCTCCACGTATACATTTACCAAAATGTGACCACTAGAAACAGAAAATATGGAAACCGAGTGATTAAAAAGGTCATGAAGACGAAAATTGTCTGTGTGGTTTTTCTATTTTTAATTCTCCTATTTGATCTCAGTGTGGTATGTGCCACAAGTGATTCTGGCAATGGCAATGGCGATTATCTAGTCATAAACTACTGTGGAGGAAATGAACAGTTTCCAAGCTATAACTTGAAAGATACAGATTCTGTTTCTGTTTTACCATCAATCGCCATGACCGATTACATTCCAAGAAAATACAGGTAGGTATTCCTGTATACTTTACAAAAGAAATATGTGACAGGGTAATGTGAGACTTCACACAAACTTTGTCACGCGAATTTATATTATTGTTTAATAATTTAAAGCGATTCATAATATTTTATGGTTTGTTAACAGATTCAATAAAATCCAAAATCTGCCATGCAATATTATCAAAGATGAAAGGGTTGTTATAAGCTTAAATTATAATAATACGCCCGTAAACCTTGATGTAGTGTACGACATTCACGGGAATCCTATAGACAATTTTACAATGGACAATTTTATTTACGATCTGAAATACCACAATATAACACATTTAAATCAAAGCAATCGAATCAATAATTTAATTACTCCAAAAGGCATGCTAAAATATGGGAATCATTATTATCACCCAGAAGAATACTGTGTTGAGAGGTACAATACTAATTTTACCATAAAATATTAAAATTTCTAGCATTATAAAGTAGGAACTATAAAGAACGTTTTTTAAAATAGGGTCACAAATGATGAACTGACAATTAAGGTTTGCGAAATTGATTGCAAAAACAAATGGACTCCATGCATTCACACTTGTTGTCCTATAGGGGAAGTTTTTGATTTCTCTACATTCGACTGCCAATATTCGGGGAAAATCGAATGGGAGGGAATATTTTACCCTAATGTACATAGTAATACACCAATACAAATTAATGAACCGAAAGGTGTAAGATTCCATTATGAACGACTTTCAATAAATTGCTCCTATGACCCGGACGCACAACAAGAAATTTGGGTTTTCAGAAAATTGAACCATATGAGCAAAATGAAGTAAGAATACAATTACAGTTTGAATTATATTTAGTATGGAGCGTATTTTTAGGTTACGATCTTTTGCAACTTCTTCTAAGATTAATTGACTAATTGGGACCTTTTCATCCATGTAGAGTACAGTACGTGTACACCTTGCTTTTCATTATTGGTAAAAATGAGGAAATTTCATTGAAAATTAAAAATCTTAAAATTAGAGCCAAGATATTGGCGGATGGCTCACTGCACTATATTGGGCCTGAACGGCGATGGAAAGGTATGCCAGGAAAGTTATTTTGTCTGACGGGAATACAGAATTATGATGAAAGTCATCCTCATTCATACTACACTGGAGCAGAAGACGACCAACTTTTAGCTGTGTGTTCTGACGGTGTTCAATTAAAAGAGGCAAGTGGCAATCTCATTTTAGCCTGTCATGCTTCAAAGTACAACTAGAAGAATATTTGCTAAAATATTTTTGGGAAAAATGATAATTGGTAACTAAATAACTAAATAATAATCCAATGTCTATTTAACTTTTTAGACAGCTACATCACCTTATTATGCGGCAGCTATGTTGATCTCATCATTGTTCCTTTTACTGACAGTCATAGTGTACATTCTTTTGTGGGACAAGCAAAATATACACGGTTGGACGATCATGTCCTTAGTTGCGTCCATGTTTTTCTTTTTTGTGTTTTTATCTGCAGCTCATTTCATGGGGCATTTAAAGGATAAATCAAACAGTGGAACCATTCATTGCATTGGTGTTGGTAATAGAACCATTTTAAAAAAATTATTAAAATAACCTTCAAATTAAAAATTGAATCACATTAATGTCAACTGTGTCGCAGAATTAAATATTTAACAATAATTTAGGTGTTGTGGCTCACTTTTTCTTTTTGTCGACTTTTTGTTGGCTCTCTGTTCTTAATTTCGATGTTTGGTGGACCTTACGGTAATAATCTGAAATCTGAAGACCTGTAATCATTATAGATAAATATTTAAAAATATAATTAGATTTGAGGTGATAAGTTGAATGAAAATTTTTTTTCAGATGCAACACTCCATTATCAAATCGATCAAAAGGTCTTAAAAGGTTTTGCTTTTACATTATGTTTGCATGGGGCGGACCAACGGTTGTAATTTGTGTAGCGTTTACTTTGCAGCACTTTTTCCCGTAAGTTCTCTATCAAAAATAATAAAAAATTTCAATTTTTAATTAATACATTCAATACATTACCAATTAAACAATATTAATTGATTATTAATCAGCAATTAATTCAAATAATAATTTTCTCCATGAATATTATTTTGTAAGGGATCGTGAAAGTCTTGTTATAATCCCCGAATATGGAGCGTACAATTGTTTTGTGGTGGAATGGGCTCAGGGAGTTTACATCTATTGTATTTTGGGAATACTCTTTCTATGGAACTTTCTTTTTATGTCCCTTACGTTTTTTACACTTTACCAATTCCGAAAAGGAACCAGTGCCATTCGATCGGCATCAACTCATCAACAAAACTCGTAAGCTTTCATTTCTTTGTAAAAACGTTATTGTTGATAATTTACTATAGTGTTAGAAAATATGTAATTACTAATTTGTTTCAATCTAAGCTACTAATGTATTTATATTTGTGCAGTTCAATAATAATTTTATATTTATGATGTTAGATTTCGAACGTTGGTGAAACTGTTTGTTGTAATGGGAGTCACTTGGTGCTTTGAATTCATCTCCTGGTGGAACAGCGGGACAAAACTTCCATGGTACTGGGTAGTTATGGACATGGTGAATGTTTTCCAAGCTATCGGAATGTTCATAATATTTGTCTGCAATAGACAAATTCTCAAACAACTCCAAGCAACTCATCCAATATTCAAAAGTAACTAACGAATATTCCTTTATGTAGTTCTATGCATGCGAATGCGGCTGCATGTTAAAACACGCTTTTCATTTTGTATTGTTTGAATGTCACAATTATTATCAGTGGTGCTCATTAACGGGTTTTACTTAACCTCTCCGTTACAGGGTTTACTTTGAAATCTATTAATCAGAATCAATCTTCTACAACAACTACCAATACAAGAGCATCTATGAAGACATATCTATAATATTTCGTACCACACGGTACCAGTGTCAAATTCAATACAAAAAGTATTAAAAGTCTAATCAGATCTGTTTGAGTGATAAAATCACGAATAGAACAAAACTGCAGTTCAATTGAATTGTATATTTAGAACAGCTTGACTGGTTTGACTTAACATAGTCTCACCAAACCATATAACTTTTCTCTGGTTAGAAAAAATTAAACATAGAGAATATGATATGATGATAAGAATATGATGAATATCCATATTATACACGTACCTACTCTTAACTTTAAATAAATGTCATAATTTCCATTAAAGTAACTTAAATGAAAGATTAAATACCAAAAATAAAGTACAAATTGTTTTTCTTCAGGGCCGGAAATCAGTTTATGATTAAGATATTAGACTATAGGGTTTAATGTGTATTTAGCATAGACATTTGAACAAAATCTATATTAAATTCTGATTTTGATATTAAATACCAGTCTGTATAACCAAAAACCTGTTAATAAAACTAACGCCGTTGGTAAAGTTAAAAGTTAATTAATTGTAAACTCTGTAAAATGTATGTGGCTAACGAAATAAAAATTACCGTAGGCAGTGAATGAAAAAAGTTATTTTTATGTATGCAATTTACATTTTAAACCACTTAGTAAATCTAAATCACACAGCAACTTATGCCTTCCTACAAAACATTGCATGAATGAAAACGTTTCACAATTACACTACACAATTAATTTTATTAATATAATATAAAGATTGCATTATATAATTTTTATATTAAATTATTATAACATAAACTAAGAAAAAGAATATAAATTACTATTACTACTTATAACACAAAAAGCTTAGAAAACGTGTTGCAAAAGTAAAGTTTTAGGGAATTTTATAGGGAATTGGTGTACATAAATACTTAATCGCTTAAAAGGACAATTACATCACACTACTGCTATCAATGAATGTACATGCCTGGAAACACTGGGAAGTGGGAAGGTTATTTCCTTCCAAAAATTCACTTACTGTGATATGGAGGTATAATGGTATCGGCATTATAAATAGTTTAGTATTTGAAAATAAGTTTAGTGGGTGTTTTTAAATTGATGTTTTATGAATTTAATATTTCGATTTAAAAGATTCCCATAACTCAACTAAAGAGGACCATTTTAAAGCATTGTCTTCTTTCAAATACCAGTCTTCATCTGTGTAAAATAAAAAGTGTGAGAGATAATAATGTTGTGTTTTGTTCATTGAGAAAATGAATTGGATTTTTAGTAATATAAAAGCATTTAGAAACTTACAGTAATCTTGGTCTACAGTAGGCGAGCATTGGGATTGAATGTAAGGAACACAAGTATTGTAGTAGGTACTAAATCCCCAATTGCCAGGGCAAACTTCTTTATGCCATTTGTTGTCCACCCCACACATTAGGTAATGATGACAGTCACCTTCTTCGTCGTTTAGCACTTCGTACTCGTCACAAAACTCAATATATTTTAGCAATTGCTCCCCTGAAATTAAAATAATAATTTTTACCTGTTTTAAATTTCCAAAAACTTTATTATATAAATAGTCGGTTTTATGTAGTAGTATTATATTAGGTTCAATGAAAAGTTATTTCCTACACGCATTTCTGACGGACCAACTTATATTTTGTTTAAGGGTCTTTACGGGTTTTCCTTCTATGGCACTGGGAATTATAGAAAATAAAAAAATCAGCAAACAACAATGTAATACAATTTTCTGATCCATAATGTTAACATTGATGAGAGCCTGACATATTGCGTACAGGTTAAAAAATTTGGAAAAACATTTTCTTGTTTGTCGCGGAAGAATATTAATTTTTCCTGCAGCACAGACTTCACTGGCGACTTGAGGCTATAACTGGACGAAGAAGAAATATTTTTCTGAAGATTGTGTCTGTGATGGAGAGACCTACATTCCAATTCTTCCTTGACCTACATTCGTCCCTTAAAGGTACTTAGCCTGTGATACTTAACACAGGTTAGCACAGTGCAGGAAGTAGGTAGTTGAATCGAAACCATGTATAGTATATACCTACAAAAGTAATAAAATCTAATGTGAGAATAATGTACAGGTGTGCACGGCTGGGTACAGCATTACGTACCTATTAGTATACCTGTAATATACAACACACAATACATTTTATGATTTTACAACCGATTATTAATTGACGAAGTCAATTTATGTGAAGACCAAAGCTGTCCGTCGGTCCTTCCGCACGATAACTCAAGAACGCACGGTTTGAGATATTTTGACCAAATTTGGTATACATACTTAGCAAGGTCTTATATTATGAGGCTAAGTTCGAAGATGGGGTCAATCGGTCAACTGCTTTATGACCTTTGACCTAGTATAGTGAATTAACAATGGTATTATTATGCTTTAGCAATCTTATAGTAAACTTTGTGAGGGAGAGACAGTTTTTAATTCAGATTTATTTTATAATTAGGAAGTGATTGATAATTAAGACATAAGTTGATCCAAAGGCAATTTGTAGTTGCTTTGATGAAAAGGTTTTTCAATTAATCAAAGTTATTGTGTAAAGCTGAATTGTTACTGGTATACACAATTTAGGAAAATGTACTTTCTCAAAACTGCATTCCTACCAAACATGTAATCATGAATTTTGTTTTGGTAAACAAAATATAAACAATATAGAATACCTAAACTTTTATATCTTTTATTTTTATTTAATACTACATATTTACTGTTTCAGCATAGGTACTTGCTTTGAAAATATTGTGTATTAAGTAGCATATTTAATTATTATTGTTTTAACTTTGTTTAATTAAATTGTATTTACACTATCCCATTGGCCTACCTTAACCTATTATAATTATAACCTAACTAAACATCTTCAAATTATTTAACTGGAAATTCTACGCAAGCAAAAAAAACGAATTTGTGAAAGATATATTACCTATGTAAAATGAAGAAATATGTAAAGAAACAAATAGAAGTATATACAATTTTTACGAAGATAGTTTTATTTTGTTCAGATTTTTGTGTACATTATAATGAAAATCAGGCGCGTAACTAGGATTGCCATTTGGGGGGTGCCCAAGTGTAAAAAAGCGGTAATTTGCGGCCTTCGGCCGCAAATAACCTATTTTTTGACCAGTTTGGGGGGGTGCCCGGGCACCCTGTGACCCCCCCCTAGATACGCCCTTGATGAAAATAATATTAAATTTGTTCTCCAGCATTGTATTTTGTGTTTAAGTAGCTTAAACGAGTTATGTTACACAACTAAAAGTTTGTATACGCTTAATGTGTGTAAAACAATTATTCATTTAAATGTTAAAATCTAAAAGTAGGTACGTGGTAAAAGTTTAATGCAGTAGCCAATGATCAGTTTTTACATTAAGGTATGAGTATTCGCACAAACGCGGTGGACGTCCACCACGAATTGATCCCAACAAATTTAATTCGCTTCTAAATGGACGAAGACCCATATCCTCCAAATTGGTCATCCATTTTTTATACTTATCGTAAAAGGCAGCATTAGCTTTTGTTGGAAGATGTATTTCCACTTCTAACTGTCCAAATGGAAGTCCATGTGGAAAATGGTCTTTAAAACTATTCATAACATTGTACTCTGCTCCTTCAACGTCCACTTTTAAAATATCCACAAAACTATGCCCATTTTGCTTCATTTGTGATTTCAACGATGTCAAATTACCGTGATCTTCAACACCCAAGCCAATTTTTTCGATGAACGCCCTTCCTGTGTATTTTGAAGGTAGTTTTATTTTTTTAATATCGATTGTATGGTCAAACATGAAAACTGAACAGTTGGTGCGTTGAAGTATCTCGTCTTCAAAAGAAGTTTCATTAGCAATCCCGTACGAATATACAACGCAAGGTTCAGGCTTTTTCTTTAGTTGATTTAAACCGCAAACCCATTTACCCCCGTCTCCAGAACTTCCAATTCTTTCGACGGTGTATGGGCAGTCAAAATTAGGGTAGAAAAAATCCCAAAATATAACTTTGGATTTAAAACTCCATTGATCATTCGGGTCCAAGGGTCTTGTAAGTTCTAGTTTCTTACGAGCTTCCAATCCCCTCAACCAATTTTCGTTTGATTCTTCAAGACGTTTTTCCGCAAAAGACATCGTGTCACCTACATACATGGTCAAACAATGTGCAAAAAAAAGGTTTTACAAATCAAAATCTTTGTCATTAGTTGTAAAGATGCTAATGTGCTTGATCGGCATTTACATTTCGTTTTTATAATATTTTAAAAATAATTAGATACTTGACCAAAAAAATGTGCTCTTGGTAGTTGATAGAATATTCAGATACTTTATATTCATACATATAATAATTGGATAGTTTATTATTATTTCTGTAGCTTTCACGGCCGATTTTCTAATGAAATCGTAAATTAATTCATATTCGAATATGATTAATATGGTATATCACAGCAAGAGCGTATCTAAGTATAGGCTCACCGGACTTGAGAATCTCCCTCCCCCTGTTTTTCGGAAAAAAGGCAATTAAAATAGAGGGAAAATTTCCTGCTTTCGGCAGCAAATTTTCTCTCTTTATGGTCTCTGAGCGCCACACCCAGACGACTCGAGCCCCCTTATTACAAAATCCTAGCTACGCCATTGCTTCATATGTATTTATAATGTGAGCGATATTTATAATTATTATTTATAAAACAAACAGCTACACAATTAATTTTAGATATTATTGACTCAAATAATATTTATTGTTAATATTAATAAATTATGAATCCAACCAGCTAGATACATCAGGGGGGAAATTCTGAATCAAGGTATGCAGCCAACGTTGACTCATTAAAACCCCTACGTAATTTTTATTAATTATTGATTGATAAGATAGATTAGTCAATGGATTGGTATAATGAATTTACTTTTACACGATGGTGCAATCAAAAATCTAATAATAATATTGTACGTGTATTGTATTTACCTATTTACCAATGTTGTGTTAAATACATGTAGTATAGAAACGTGTGGAAAACTATTTAAAAAATTTATAAAATATACAAAAAATGGCAAAATCAACGAAAATACTAAATAAAAGGTATCATAAAAAATGAAGTAAGCAAATGGACACAAAAATAATTATTTAAAAATGGAATGTAAAATAATATTATTATTAAATATATATTGAGGTTAACATACAACATATTCTCACCCTTATATAGATAGACCATCACAATAATCAAATTCCAAACGACCAGGGTGTACAAGACGACTATAGGTGCCGATTGCGCACTGTTTTTCAGAGATTTCAGCATGATAGATAATCTGCTTGTTTCTTGCGTGTTAAGAATCTTTGCCCTTTGCTTAAAAATTATTTTGGAAACTCTTGTTGTTAGTTAAATGTCTAAAATCTCGCCTTGTCTTTTATATTGACAGTTATAAATTACCTGACACACCTAGCTGCAATATTGTTGATACTGCACAACTCAAACCAAATGTTTTAAGTGTGTTTAATTTTACGTGTGCAGCGTCATGTGTTTAGTTTGTGAGTTTACTGGCGTAGTTGAAACTCCGAATTTCTGTAGTTACTTATTGGGCTATCAACTATTTCATTTTGGATACCATTTAATCGCCCTTAGATAAAATGAATTTGCATTTAGAAGTATTCCTACCCTTTAAACAAAGCAATGCCATAAAGGAAGAGCCAGTAGGGAAGAAATGAAAATCACCTTAAAAGTGGAACTAACCTTTCGATTTACTTATCAGCCCTTACACATTTCACAAACAGAAATATTGGAATGTTGCAAGTTCAATAAGCTAAGTATGCATAATGAAAAATGTTCATTAGCATTTTTAGCATGCAGAAAGTAAAGACAAACGGTTAACCACAATATTGCTTCTACGACAGTTCTTTCAATAGATAGCACTTCTTTAGTTCGTATTCATTATTCGGACAAGTCATAGTCATAACTCACATAATATATCAGTTAACCCTACTACCGTTACTTATAAACCAAAGTTTTCATTATAAGTACCGCTGCTGCTATTACGAATGGGTTTAGTACAGGTTTCGGAGAATTTTTTTTAAGAGTTCACTGTTGGGCTCACACGAAACGAGCATACGATCGTGTCGAAATTCACAACACTCTGACGATACTTAATTGCACCGTTGCAAATGGTTTATTAAGTATCGCACGACAATTATACCCGAATGGTTTTTCTGTGTGTTGACTGATTGTCTGTATATATGCCCGATAATGGTAGAACGATTTGAGATAGAGACTAATTTGGTACGGGTACAATAAGGGTCTATTGGAAGACTTTCGAGGATGGGGTCAAGTGAGAAATTCTTCTTGGTCTCTGACTCTGTGACACATTTAATTTACTTTCGCATAAATAATATTATTCTTGTTAACTTTGCTCTGATGTATGTAGCAGGCAGGATGTGATACTGAGCAATTAAATTAAAATGTAAATTTACATAATATGAAAGTGAATTGACGGCATACCAAATACCTATCCAATTTGAGATTAATTTAAACAAGTTGTTTTTAATTCCATTTTGCTTACTATCTTATCTATAATCTACCCCATTTTACAACGTTTTAGTTATTAGGTACGAAAACCGAATACCTCGAAATAATATCTTACGCCTGACAAATTATATCTGGTAAATGAAAATGCTAAAAAATGAAATCAACGAATTTACAGTAGAAAATAAATAAAAAATCAAACTAATAACTCAAATTTAATCAGCAATTAAGAATGTAGTTTTCAACATGGCAAGTACAGTAGAAATATTAAAGACATCATAATTATCACATTTAAAACATCGTAGATTACGATTATATTTTGTTTCATACATTCATTTCAAAAGAAAAGCAAACCTGATCAATGATAACAAAGCAGCTATAAGTGATTCGTGAATCGCTATTCACTCTTCCATTTTGCTTTGGTATCTACATACATTGGTACATTTACAAATTAAAATTGGAATATTAAAATTAAAAAACAATTAAGTTTGATTATGCATGGAAAATTGATAAAAGTCGGATTTAAAAGACCAATTAACTTAAAAAACAGTTTTTTGGTATTTTGGTAAATCACATTTCGCTACGATGTCGAACAACATTTAAGATGTTATCAATCTGAGCATCTAGAGTATCAAAACCCGCAGCCTTTAATTGTTCTTTTGAAGGCTCCTTGGCGTTGTATTCCTCAGCCAAGCTTTTGCTCAACTTAACAAAGAACCACTGCATGAGAAGACTGTATTCATCCACCGGATGCTTTCCTGTAACCCACGGAGTCTCTCCAGTGTCGATTTCTTCTTCTTCAATTGGATCACTCGTAATCATAAATTGAATGGTTGTAAATGGTTCTGCATCGTGACCTTCTTCATCACTACAACTTGTGACGACCAGAGTTCCCTCCGCGTCCACTACTCCAGCCAGCCCCATGGGTTGATGACACGTAAAATGAGATTTGAAGCTGACAATATTTTCCTGATGTCTTTTATGTCCCCAGCAGATGGCTGAACAACGTGGACATGTTTCTGTACATCCCACGTTGTCTAAAATGGTATCGTAATCCAAAGGAATATTTTCTAAAGTAATTTTCTCACTGTGTTCCTCAATTCCCGTTCCCATTTCGTGAATCAGTGCAGATTTTACTGATTCAAAAATTTCCTCCGTGATTATTTCTGATTCGGAAGGCCCGTCTTTAACTTTGCTTAAATACCAAGAAATAAATCTGTTAAGATCTTCGGCAGTTTTTGTTTTTAGTATTTCTTGCAACATTGCCCCGTTTTCTTCCAAGACGATTTCTTTCAAAACAGGAACCTGGGATCCTTTGATGTAGTTTTTGATACCCATCATGTACCATTCCGTAATTACGGGGTATGGATTCCGAAAATGTTCCAAGGCGACGTCTTCGTAACCAGCTTTCACCTGCTCAGCCAATGCAACTAAATATCGCAGCCGGATGTTCTCTGATTCGGTGGTCCATTTGTTGAAATTCTTGTAGACTTCCCAAGCCGTGATTGTCACCACCACTGCAGCCTCCATTAATTTACCAGCAAGAGACGAAGCAATGAGATTTACTTCTTTTGTGATCGTCTGAGGGTTGATATAAATACTGATTTTCTGCAAATAGATTAGAAATTAAATTAAATGCCTATTTATTTTGCCTACCCATTGATATAATTATTAGTAGATAATTATTTTATCTCATACAGCATTACAGCAATCATGATTTAATTTAAATATTCATGGAATTGGACAGTGTGAAAAATAAATTATTAAAAATTTATTTGTGAAATCCACAAAAAATTTCGTAAGGGTATTTTTAAAACAAGCTAAAAATGTTTTGTTTAATTTACCTTTAAATATTCCTCTTTTTCCCTGAGTAAAATGAAGTAAGGTTCGTTTTCCTTATTCCATTCATTTTGGAAATGTATGACTTGTTCGGCAAAGAGTTGTACACCGTAGAGAATCGCGTCCCATTTGAATGGCATAGTAAATCTTGTTTTAAATCTTTCTTCAAAATTGTGCAGCATCTCTAAAACTTTATTTTTGTGGTATTCGATCATAACGGGGCTGTAGGATGATTGCTGTTGTTCATTTCTCGAGTCAATAACTTGGCTGACGACCTCCCTCATCTTTTCACACAGCCAGTTGTGCTCGTTAGTTGATAAATGCAAACTAGGCTTTTTGAAATAAACATGTGGTGCCTTTTTGGCATCTAGTGTCCCTAGAGTAGGTCTGGGGTCATCTTTGGTTTCGGGAACTCTTTGTAAAGCATTACTCCACGCATTTCTATCTACTTGCTTGTAATGATTCAAAATATCTTCAAAAACTTGCTGGCGAATATTTTTAATTGGATAGGTTTTCTGAACTCGGGACAGTAGTTCTTGCCAGACATTTTCTGCCGTCTCTTGAGGATTATTTATAACTTTGAAGCGGTCATCATCCATTATGTCATTCAAAAGCTTTTCAAACTCGGTCGCCTTTCCAACTTGGATTTTCACCGCTTCGAAAATTCTTAACATTTTTGCTACTGATGATTTCCGTAGGTCGATAATGTGATTTTGTAACGTTTCTTCTATTTCGTTTACGCTGACCGAGGAAGTTTGCTTGACAAAGTTAAGCAAATCGTATTTTGACAGTTTTGCTGCGCGACAAAATTTGCAAGCTGTTGTTCGTTCGGACATAATATTTAGTGGAGAATTGCAATTGCTTGGAATCAATTCAAATTTTGCAATTATGGTTTGCTGAATTTCATCTTCAAAAGTGTTTGTGATTTTCTTATCTTTCGTGGAATCCAGTTCGGTTAATTTGTCATCGATGTAACCCTTCAGGGATTTTTGATGGTAGCGAAAGGCAGAATCCAAATCATTTTTTACAGCTGCAAGTCGCCCATTGACTTCAATGTATTCTTGAACCTGACGAATGCTTACGAATCTTAAAGCAAAATTATGTGTCTGAACTGCATTCCAGTAACTTTTCAGTAATTTGTGCCACGTGCAGAAATAAATTTGATTTTCCGATTTTCTCAGAGTTTCTTCAACAATTTTATTTCTAAGGTGGAGGATATCTTCGTGGTACTCTTCGCTAGGAGGTGCCTGTGGGGAAGCTCCATTCTTAAAGGCTCGTATTTGTATTAGCAGTTCTTGATTTTTAATTCTGTCTTTTATGTTTTTCAAATTGTTTAAAGTCTTGATTCCCAAATCGACCACTTTGTGTTTGGCAATTTTCACTGCTTCGTCCAACGCATAACAAAATTGATTGACGCCCTGTTGAATTCGATGTCCTTGACTTCCTTCGGCAACATGTTGGACCAGTAGAATATCCGGGGACAAATCTGCTTTCTCCATTCGTGCCATTGTCAATATAACGATTTGAAGAATTTGTGCGATCTCATTCTTCGCTTCGCCAAATACGTTGATGAGTGTTAAATTGCTAATTGTCATCGCAAAAGTTGCCATTGTACGATCTTTTAGTTCAGCGTTTTTCTCCGTCATGTTTTCAGGAGCACCTAGACCTTCTGTGTCCACCACCAGAATTGCATCCACTTTCAGTATTTTTCGAAAGGGTTTTTCAAGCAGCATCAGTCGCATGAAAAGTCCTCGTGTGCATTTTCCAACGGAAACAGCAAACTTGCATCCAAAGAGAGCATTCAGTAATGTGGATTTCCCGGAAGATTGCAACCCGAGAATACTTATGACAAAAACTTTCAACTTCGGCATTTTTCTGCACACGGAATGGCAAACGGATTCTAACCAAGTGGAAGAAATAGAATCCATGTCCCCGTCAAGGATTTCAAGTGTCATCCCCTCAATAAGTAAATCAGCGTAAAATTCGGGCACATTGGAATAAATTGGCAAATCAATGGATTTACTGGTCATCATTTCGTAGAGAACACTTAGCTCTCGAAGCAGGTCTTCTAACCCCAAGGATGATCCAAGCTTTATAGAAATTTGAAGTATTTTTTCGTTTACTTCAGTCAAATCGTTTGTTTCGTTGGGATCATACTGATTTTTAATTTCACGCAATTCGGATAATTGCTTTGTATATTTTGCTGTTCTGCCTACAGATGAGAAGGCTAGTTCTTTTTCGACATGAGCCAGAGCGATTCTTCGTGATTTTAAAGGAAGTTTCAAAATTTTTACAAAGCCAGACATCAATTGTTGCAAATTTTTATTTGATTCCCAAGTATTCCATTGAACATCTGATTCAAGAGGGTTTATTTTTTGTAAACCTAAAATATCGTCGGCATTGTTGCTTGTTTTTTGCAGAGTGGAAATACACTGGAGAAATTCCTCAGATTCTGGAGTTTCTAATGGAGTAATAATTTTGATTGATTTTTCTCTTATGGGATGCAAGGAAACAGCTTTATTTCCTTTGAGACCATCTTGAATATGTTTATTAAGCTTCTGCAAAGTCTCGAATTCCAAGATTGCTGAAGATCTTATTACTGACTTTGCCGGCGGAGAAATTCCTGGAGGTGGGTCGATAAATAAAAATGAAGTGATATTTTCACCGCAAATATTTACAATAGTTTTACCATGAGTTGGTAAACTTCTCACAGCATCTGGCATTACGAACACGAGAAATCGGGAAGTCATTGGTGTAAGTGTTTTTAAAATATCCAGAAGTTCGGCAGCATCTCCATGTAAATTTGCTAGTAGTACTATTTCAGACTTTTCTTTGTTATTTTGCTGTGCTTGTTGAATAGAATTCCACGTGCTTTTTCCACAAGTGTCTGCAATCAACCAAATAAATTCCACACAGCCTGATGAAACTGAAAAGGGCATTCCTCGATTTCCTCCCGGTTGTCCTTTACACTGAAATGTGTTGGAACGCTGAAATAATTGATTGAGAATTGTACTTTTCCCCGTGGGGTTGCTACCCAGTCTGATAGCAGTGATAAGTTTAAATGGACTTCGGAATAAATAATTTTCAGCAAGTCCGTTGTCATTTGTCTCCCAGCGAATTAAAGATTTTTGAAGCACCGGAGAAAGTAAAACATGTGAAGTTGAAGAATTTTCTCCCTGGCTGAAATGAGGAAGAACAAGAGGCAAAGTTTGTGGGAATTTGGATAAAATTCTAAATAGTTCTGCCAAGACAGTAACTTCAGTGATTGCGGCAAGATATGCAAAAATATCTAATTTACAAAGAGGAACAAGATTTTCTTGTTTTTCTTCTCTTTCTTCGGACGACAAATTCATTGATTGCATAATCAAGTCAAAATCGGTAGAGACTTCCTCATTATTCACCCCTGAGTCGTTGGTTCCGTCAGAGACAAACATTTCTGTTAACTTTTCTGCTGTTAAAATGTTGCATCCCCACATTTTAATTTTTTGTAGGAGAAATGGAATTACAGAATGGATGGGAAATAATTCATTATTTTCGAGTACGGGTTGAGAAATTTCATTTTGTATTTCAATATATTTTCCGGGAGAAATGATTTCCATGGATTTTCCTCCCAGATTCAATGTTTCTAAAATTATGATCTCTTCCTCGGAAGAAGAACAAGTTGGAGGCGGTTTTTTCGGCAAGGGCGGCTTTCTTGGAGCTGGAATTGGATGATAACCACTTTCTGTCAAAAGAGCAGCTGATGTGGCTTCTGCAATTTTTCTTTGACTTTTAATTCGGACGAGTCTTTGTTTTAATTGCGACTCTGTATTACTTCTGCTAATAAATCGTTGAGCAGCAGTTGGATTTTGAGCTAAATACTTTTCCATGGCTTCGATGGAGTCTTGGATCGTTTCTTTCGTAATGGCCCATTTAAAATGATTTGTGCCACTCCAATGTACCAAAGCTCCACATTCGGTCATTTCCCTTCTAAACTTTGGGTTTTCTTGCAAACTGACTCTCAATTTCAGACGAAACTCAGTCAGTACAAGTTTCGTGACATTTTTGTCCACTATGTCCCTGAATCCATCCGTAGCCTCCGCAATATTTTCCCAACGACCGGCCATTTCAAAGGATGTAGTATCTGCCAGTAAAAAATAATTAATTAGGTATAACAGTTTTAACAGTAATAATATTTACTTATAACTTATAATTGTATTTATGTATTGTAATTTAAAATTAATACCTGTGAAAATACAGTACACATATAATATTTCGTTAACGCCCGCTCCAACTAAAAGTATATTATCGTCCAAGAATTCCTCGCAGGTTGCAAATTAGAGATTACAGATATATACGTGGTCATTGTAGTAATTGCGAGTCGTTATCAACATTGGCTTTAGATAAAGCATAACCCTTTTAATACCACACATGTCAATATTTTACATACACCTACGTACTGGTGATCGATGGCCATCATTCCATTGCTGATACTCTTTGTCTCTACTGCCTACAATTATATGCAATACAATAACGTTAACATTGAAGTGCAGATTGTCTTGCGTTTCAAAGTTATAGCTTTACTGATATAATTTCCATTAATAAACATAACATGCAGTAATTGTAGTACACTTCCTCTACTCTGAGTAATTGTAATATTGTAAACGTGTGCATCAGTGATAGTATGCAAAACCCTCTCAGAATTGGTTGTTGGTGGATAATGGAGACTACTACACTGCATAAAATATTTGATTTTGTGTTAAATTTACTATTACAATTAAAATTCTACATTCCGTTATAAAGCCATTATGTCATTCTATGTATAACTGTAACCTAGACCAGGTATAACACTCAATCAGGATTATGAAGGTGCTCGCTTATCTACATTGTTTTACTTATCATAACGACAAATACGCCGAAGATGGATTAGCTAGAAGATATATTTTTTATTTGAAATTATAATAAATAACATAATATGCACATTATACTTGATTACACTGAATATAATATATCTGTACAGGCAGAATTTTTACTTTGAGTAAAATATATATGTCATATAGGTACACAAATATCTTATCCGTTTTGATTTACATCAGAATTGTGTAGAATGATTGATTGATCCCTGAATCAGTGAACTATTAATATGCAAGGACTCAAATCGTAACGCATGAAGATATTTTATTTCCAAATAGCTGAATGTGAGAGCATTGACTGTAAGCTAACTCGTGGCATTTATGTCTGCTTATTAAATGCCATCAAGACTTTTCCAGTTCCTCGAATGGACGACAAGAAAAATTTGATGAATGTAATGTGTTTAATATAATAGTAATTTGAAAACCATATTCTGAGAGGTAGTGAATATTTGACGAATTATACTATTTTATTTAATATATTATGCTCAGCAGAAATGTTTTCTTTTACATATAGAGGAACTTATACTACAATTTATATTTAAATATTTTGATTTTTTTCATCCTTCTCATTTTCATCAATATGTTTATATACATATTAATATTACAGTTGGTGCGAATTAATGCAGCAAACACACTCACACCTTATGTATATTGCTTTATCGCAGTTGTGCTAATATTCAGACAAATAAATCGTCCTTCACAGCTTTATAATTTTTGAAACATCTTTAAGTAAAATACACATTTGCAATTATAGGGTTTGAACAGCTATCCTCTATTCCTGTTGAAAACGTGAAGGCTATTTCCCGAAGGTTGATATCGTATTTATGTATTAAGGCGTCAATGATAATTAATGTCAGCCTTACTAGTACATATAAGGTACCTAGTACCCTACTGTGTAAATTATTGGGTCTACTTGAGAACTTGAGCAACCTCTGTAAAGGCATAACAGGCCCAATCGAAATTTAATGTTTGAACATACAAAGTAGGCTTACCACAGTAGGTATCTTCAGGCGTGCGATTTGTCCTATATTTTGTGAGAGTAGGGAGATTTTTATGTAACTGCAAAAGTGAGAGTGGGGTTTACATCGGTGCACGATCGAAGGCCAAGACTCTCCGGGGTCACA
>JABASD010002041.1:0-30886 GCA_019776165.1 Pogonognathellus flavescens
TGGCAAAACAATTCTAGCTCTGGGTTTTGGGTTGGGTTGGGTCGGGCTCTTAATGGGTCGAAATTGGGTTGGGTTGGAAAAAGCCAACCCAATCCGGCCTCTAATAAGAACATACGAACGAACGAACTCTACGAACGAAGTATAAAATGAATTTCAGACAGTCGCACTTCCCCCCAGAACCGCACATTCGCATGTGGAAAGCACATGTGTTAAGCTAGATATTATCTTTACTTTCTGGAAACAATTATTTTAGTATTAGTATAAAGACTAAAATTGGGATTAAGCTGTTTACGTACGTTATACAAAGAATAGGAAGTAAAGCAGTACACTATAATGCTTAAGTTATAATATAATAATAATTGATCATTATGATTTTTGACTTGGTTGAGCCATTTAGTTATGACTACGTTTATTCGAAATATTTATCTCAACCTTTTGTTTCCTGAAAGACGGAAGTTTTCTGCTAACTGACTATTAGTTTTCCATTCCAAATAACAACTAGTTTTCATCGACCATAATATTATGTAGTTGTTCACTATAACATATTATATACAACTTGTGCAGCTGGAAACAGGTTATACTCGACATTGAATGTGAATCATGCGAGATGCGTGTTTTATTTGTGCTCCTCTATTATGTAACTGTAAATACATGAATCCCAATTTGCAAATTGGTTAATTTCTATTGTTTTGACGTCTAGAATTTCTTATGTAATCGAACTGATTAGAGGATATTATGAAACATTCATTTCCTACACACAAACTCAAACATCAAACTGTATTATTATGTGGAAATACTATTACTAACTACGGGATATTTTTCGATTCACGTCAATTTCGCCAATATTAAATACGGCCTAACTAAAATATGACAATTTTTTCCAAATTTTCAACAGTGAAAGCAGAACCGGCTTTACCTATATAAGCCCTAAGTAAACTGCACATATAGCAAAAACATACAGTAGAAATTAGTAAATCTGTTTTGTAATTATCATTTTTAAAATATTTCTGCTGTCAATTCTGTGAGCCCATAGCACACGCTTTTACTACCTTCTTGTTCCTAAGGCCGGCTCACTAATAGCTTTTCACGCTGTAGTTCGTTAAATGTTAATAGAAATATTATTGCTAAAAAATTATGAATTAACAGTAAAACATCATAGCATAAATTGCAATTATTGTTCCACTTGTGAATGTATTGAAAGTTAAATTATGTAATACTTGAAAAGGATCTGTGAGGAACTCTTGGAAATTGATGGCGTCGCCTTTGGTCCTCTCAAGATGTTTTATATCGGATACAGTCATAAAATGGAAAAGTTCTAAGTGATTTGAATTGATTTCAGTGAATTCTTTTGGATCTCTTTGTAGAACTGAAAATGTGAATGGGAATAAAATGAATTCTGATGCATATAATGATTTATTATTGACAGCGGCTGACTAACAGTTGGGAAAATATGGGGTCAACTGTAAGTACTTAGCTTACGTTCAGAGAAAAAGTTCATTACACTACATACTTTTTTGATTCACGGGTACGTGCATTATTAAACAACGTAGTTGTTTGTATGACTTCACTCTGTGTCGGTCCGTCTGTGTGCACGAGGACGATAACTCAGGTACGGTTTAAGATAATGATTTCAAATTTGCTATGCGTACTGTGAAGTTAAGCTCGAAGATTTGGGTCAAACGGTCAACTCCTTCATGACCTTTAACCCTTTAACCACATGTTACTGATATATCTGACAAAAACGTTAAAATTAAATGACGAAATAATATCATTTGATGAGGTTTCATTTCGTGCTAGCAACGTGTAGCTAAAATGACCTAGAACCTATATCCAGATTCCGTTGAATTCCAACAATTGAAAATATTAACAAAATTAAATATTTATATTTCCTGGCAGTGCATTTCTTAGTTTCACGGTTTTAACTACGTTGTTTATTTACACCCGGTGTTGACCGGTTTATTTAATATTTATTAACGTTAACGTAGATATCTAAGGAATGATTTGCAATACAGGAAAGGACTTGTTTACAATAATAGTTCCATGTAAAAGATTATTATGTAAAATTGAAAACTACATCATAAATTGAAATGAAACATTGAATGTAATCACGTATTTTCCCATTCAGGCGGTTTGTACTTTTCCAAAAGTACTGACACTACTTGTACGATCCATGTTGTATTTATACACCACGACGGATAAAGTGGAAGCACGTTTGAGAGTCTAAGAAATGTCTGTATAGGAAATTATGATACCTAATGCATACATAACACAGACAAGCCAATAGCCAAAAGTTATCCATTCGGCATTTTCTCTTTTGTGAATGTTTCCTAGCTATTACAGCATGAAGATAAGTGTGTTCTGTGTATAGAATTTTTCTCTTTTTTAAGATTCGTAAGGATATAGAATTTTTTGGGCAATGATCCAATTCCAATTCTGCTAGACAGTAAAGAAGGCAGAAAAGAAAGAAAATGAAGCTAACATAGAGATACAATGTATGTAGCAATGTCATGAATGAGTCTTACAATCTTATACTTATTTCTGAACTTTTTGGAAAGAACAGATACCTAATACCTACTCAAGTGTACTATCTGGCAATACACTCCCTCGGAGTCTAATGGCCAGAATGAATCTCTTCTATTCAAAGCACTATATATTCAGGGAACCAAAACGAAAACGGTTTTTGCAGCGGAACTACACACACACACTTTCATCTCAATCTTACTATTTTGATGAGAAAATTAATTTTCCTTAGAAGGATTTGTTTCGCACATGCATGACTTAGAATATACTAACAGTCTAATAATAAAATATTATCTTTGGCTGTACGTAATAATTGCACCATGCAATTCTCAACGAGTAGGTTTAAATATACGAATTATTTTAAATACTTATACCCTATTCAATTTCGCTTTTTAGATGTGGAAACATGTCAGACACATCATGAGACATGGTTTGTCAGATGCAAAGTGCAATAACTTTCATTCCAATCGAAACTTATAATTGTTTTCTTATAATGGTAATATGTGTCACCTCTTCAAAATTAAACAGCGTAAAATATTTAAGGGCAATAAAAAGAGTTTACAATCGGACGTGTTATTGTATTTATTTTAGTTCGGTGGAATTAAATTAGTGGTTTTACTAGTTTTGGTATACAACCTCCTAAGTGCAACGAACCTGCATTTTTACATACAATTTGAGTCATCGCCTTTCAAAACTAAAAGTTAAAAACAACATGCATAAATCGTATGGATAAAGAGAAGTTGACAAATAGGAGTCTTACTGTGGCCACCCCTCGAAAGTAGAAACGGCAAACAACGTGAGCATCGCTTTTCCTACGTCGTCGAAATTGAAATCGTTATTTTTCCACTCACGTTCTTTTAATTTGGCTTTGGATATATCTCCATCGTCGTATTCAAAATATTCGCCCCTGTATTACAAAAAACGGCCATAAATTAAAATATTCAAGTTTATTAACATAAGTCACAATACTTATCTTTCACATTTTAAAATCTCAAAAGTTTTAAATGTCCAACAAACAGTAACTGTTTTATATGTATTGATGCAAAGATAGCTAATACCTAACTCTTACTCGTCCAAGTCTATGGATGCATTTTATAATAAAATATTACATGTAAATGTTGTAAGTTGAAAGAAATATCAAATATCTGCTGGTATTTAATACTGAGACATCACAAAAATGTCTCAATGTCTGAAAAGTTAAATAGTAAATTGCTTTTGCATGTTTTGGTATTATCAGTTTATGATTGGTGTAATAAATGTGAATGGAGGGTGTATGCACCGATATAAATGTAAATACTGTTCCAAGAGAAACTAATATAGCATAACATATGAGACATGATGCATTTCCTCTGGAAGAATGTTTCTATATTGAACTTGTTATTACACGGGACACTTTCATAATAGAAAAACACATCAAGTTGATTTTGTATACGGTATGGAGTAAGAGAGAAAATGATGGTGAAATGTAGAACAGGAAAGGGGTCTATGACTTTATGTCACCAAAGACGACATGGGCATTCAGGAAAATGTAACAGCGTACCATTAGCCCAGAAGAGCATGTGAACTTAAAAGCAATACAGCTGCCGGAGTACATAAATCAAGACGCGGAAACGAGAAAGTTTCAAGGTTTCATTTTATCGCAAAGTGACGACGACTGCGTTAAAGCTGATATCATATCACACAAAGTATCTGATTGAAAGAAAACCAGATCTACCAAATGACTAGATCTTTTCTTTTAATATTGTACATATTTTTACGATTATACTTTTATTCCCGTAAAATGATCAAAGACAACTTTGTACTTACTGACAGAGGTCTTCTGATATTTTAGACTTATCATTGCACTCAAACAGTTCTCCCTGAAAGTCAAATAAAAAATAAAGCATTGGTAAACAGATTGAAAAGGTTTCGTAAGCTGGAATGAATTAAAAACATGTTTCATTTTAATTGTCCTCAGTCTGCAATATTACATAACATCCGGTCTGTTAAGTGACACCAATATTTAAAGCATAGGCACTTGTACAAATACACATTAAATGTGTTAAGGGTCATCCAATTGACCCCACCTTTGAACTTGGCATTTCAATGTAGTATTACTGGAATACGTGTCCCAAGTTTGAGACCATTGGATAGAACATATTTCAGATATTGTTATACTATCTTTAATATCAGTGCCATGCAAATTTATACTTCAGTTTAATCACAGTTCCCCTTTATCTACCATGCTAACCTAAGACTGATGTAATGAACTTGGCCATATCTGCATACTACATTGCTCGTGCCGTTTCAATAAAAATATTATGCTACCAAATTAAAGCATTTCAGCGCGGAAAAAATAATATGGGCAAACGTGTTGAATCATCTCCTTCAACGGCACTATAATATTATTAAAATCTTCATCTCACTCAAGGATATGAGGAACTACCATAATTCTCGCTGTATAAAATTGTTCATTTTCTTACACTATAGATTTCATGTTTTTACTTTGCATGCAGAAGGACGTTTTCTCTTTACAAAAACGAACCTCTCTTAAAAATAGGTACTATATATGATAGACTTTATTCCATCAGGTACACATTAAGAGACAACACTGCGATGTTGTACATGTCTCATGTAAACGCAGTTACGCTATCTGACTAACATTCCGAAATGTTTTAACTTGAATAACGACGAATTACTAATAGAAGCATTCTTGTATAATCTATAAAGGACAAATAGAGTACAATTGTAAACCTCCGAAGTCTGAAAAACCTTTTTATATCTCACGTTATATAAATAAATAGTAAAAGGCAAATTTTGCGACTGTATTCAATTCTTGGTAATTCTGTAAAGAGTTGAAGGGTTGTCTCTTTATGCTATTAGCTGTAAAAGGTACTTAACTGTAAAAGGTACCTAAGTGATGACTGCTGATAACTTATTCTATATACAATTAGCAATAAGTATCTACTATGATTGCTATCACGATTTGAATTAGAGTCTGTTTATTTTACAGGTTATTAGTTGCTACCTATTAATACGGCTATTTTGGTGGCAGTGAACGACCAAACTAATTATAACGCAGGAACTTGAAGTTGATTATTATTTGTTACTTGACTACTAACTACAAGTTGTAATGAAGTTCACAGTTAAAGCTGGAAACCACAAAAGCAAGCTTGTGGGACGGCATTTATGATGATATTAAGCTGCAGATATCACGATCTGGGAAACTGATTGATAATTAACTTAAATTAGACGGTTGGAATTTCAGAGCAGACTGAAATGGCCTAATTGGTAATAGTGGGTGTAATCAAAGCTCTTTGTAAAAGATTAAAGCTAAGCAGATCAAAGCTGGAATTAGCTTAAAAGCAATATTATTACAGTTAATCCGATTGACGGAAGTTTAATTCAGGTTAGAGGATTAATTTATAGAACTGATTGCCACGGTGGATGATGTTGCAACTTAATTTAAATAAACATGTGCAAGCAGAGAAGTGAAAATGATTTTATAGTTGATCAATAAAATAGGTTAATTAATGTTATATTTAGTCATGCATACGAAACGTAATCGGGGCAACCTAATAATCGGAACTTTCTATATCTGTGGTCCAAATTGTATAACCCTGGTGAAAATATATACCTATAGTATTAGTATAAGAGTTTATCAGTATGAATATACATACTATTCATACCTATAAGAATTCTATATATATACCAGAATGAAATATTTCATACCTTAAAAAGTTGAACACCAATAACAGCAAACATGAACTGGAGTAGACAAGTGACGAGGACAATATTACCAATCGTTTTCACAGCAACAATCACACATTGTACGACGTGCTGTAAATAAGCAAAATTGTTAAAAATGCTAATAGTTTTGTAGGTGCGAAGAGAAAAGTAAATTTTCACAGAAATATTTAAACATTATATTGCTTTATGAAATGAATAAAATAAATATAATGTGATAAAATAAATACTAATACACTAAAGGAAAACATGCAATTGCTAGTCATAAATAAAATATGTAGATTAACAATTACCTTCAAACCCTTGGCCCTATTAATGGCACGAAGTGGTCTTAATACTCTTAAAACACGAAGAATCTTAACGACGGAAATTGTACCCGAACTGAAGCATAGTCGAGTTGAAGTTTTTTATCCATGTGAGAAGTTAGCAGCAATGCACATCATACAGAACAAGCAAAAAATAAAAATAAATTATTTCCCTTCTGTATGAAATTCTTTAGTTTACTTTTTGATTGTTAAAATTATTTCACAGATACTTCCGGTTTCGTGAAATTAATTTTTTTAATTGATGATACTACAGGTATAAACTATAGGTATTTATTTAGTTATGCTATATACAATGTAATAAATCTCACCACGGCTAATTTAATCTCTCCGACATTCTCAAAAAACCATTGCACAATTATATAAATAATAAATACTGAGAAATTCGGAGATTTCATTTAAATTTTGCTCATTTTATGTCGTTCAAAATATTTTGTTATCATTTATTAACTTGTGAAATATTACGACTACGCATAACGATAACGTTGCAGCATTCAGTGATTCCATGCAGTGATACTGGCTAAAAATGAATTTAATAAAATAGAATGAATGTTGCAATTACTGATGACGGTGTTTATAAAGTTTATATTACGAATAATGTCACAATGTGAAAATGTAACCTGTAATTTAGTTAAAGCTTTTTCTTCGTATTGACTACATTTCTACTCGTACTGTACAAAATGTGTATAGCGGTCTGACTAAAGTGCACTGCAACTAATTACCATTCTCGCTTCATCAATAGTTCAACAGGTAACATTGTAACATCATATAAATTATAATTTTTACGCTCATAAATGTACAACCGATGATTTATGCTACAAAATAAATTATATCAGTAATAAGAAATGTTAGAAATGAAAACTAAAGCTGATGAGGTGTAAAACACAATTTGCAAAATAAAATATATTGCAGCGTGTTGCTTTTTAACAGCCAAGCAATAAGCAGAGTAGTAAAGACATTAGTGACCTTAAAATGAAGTGTGCTATAAAAAACATTCTCAAACAACCGATACAAAAATGGTAGTAGCCATTTAGCGAAGTGCAGAGTGAAAAGAAATCCGAGAGAAAGTGAAAACGTACAAAGAGTGAGAGAGGAAGTGAGTGCTTAGGTTAAAATTGTGCCTTGGGATGAAAAGGCAATTAGGACGATTAAGGATTTATGATGGAAGGGTTTGATACAGAGCGACTAACAACAGTGACAGAAAAAGTTAATTTTCTAATAAATGTTATGAAAAATGAGAACAAAGGCTCATTCTAAATTCCAAGAAATAATTGCAAATAAAAAATAAAATACTGAAAATAAAAAATTGTACACAACAACTAAAAATGAAGAAAAACATTGAGTGCTTTCTAGGAAAAAAATTAGACTGCATTTATATTAGAATAATTATTAACACTGACTAGATACAATCAACAAAAAAGAATTGAACACTCAATAAATAAACGCTGTGCATAATTTTCCCAGCCGTGAAGGCAAAAGTCATTCAACTGTACAACGTTTATGTTTAAATTCATATAGCGAATGAGTACGAAAAAACCGAATCAAACAGCAAGAGAAGTGTAACACCCATTCGTAAATTATATTTAAATCATGATTAACAATCGTGAATTGGAAATGTGCATAATAATTTAACATTGTGTAACAGTTTGTCACGATTTCCATGATTATGTGCAAACAATAGAATACAATAATGATATAAATACACAATGATAATTCTAGAACATATAGCTGTTATACAAGGTGGCAAAATGTTTTGATAAAGGTGAAGTCTTACAAATCATGGGTACGGGACCGGACGTAAGAAGTTACACACGAATTGGAATTCCTTTTTAACACTCCGCCTAGATACGACTCACACAGAAGCTGTATGAAACTTCTGCAAAAGTTCAAAACCGTCAAAAATCCAATGGCAAACCAAAACATATCATATTTACAATGACAGTATATATAGCAGTCACTTCACAGTTACACAAAATTACCGTAGCATTTATGTAATCAATAGAATACTACGAGACTCACCAACAATTAATAAATAACACTAGTAGTAGAGTCAACCATAATACATTTAAATTAAGTATTATTGCACGTTTTACATCAAACCAAATAATTAGATTACGTATTTTCATGCGCAGCCTTTTCAATAATGACTTGTTGAGAAAGGTTATTTGTTACTAATTTCAAGGCTCTATATTTCAGTAATTAAATTGTTATGATGTGGTAATAATAGTTAATTAGGAGTAGAGTCAACACGGTTTTGCATCTACTTTTAAATAATACAGCATTGAAACATTAGAAAACGCAATTTGTTATGTACCACGAGTTTTCATTGCGGTATACATAGGTAATTAACCTAGTTGGTTGAATAAAGTGAATCTGCCTAGCACATACGTCCTACTATTGTCTTACTAATTATTAAATATACAAGCAACAGCATTAAAGCATTTTCTACTTGTAATAACGGTTTAATACAAAAATAATTATAAGTACCTTCTTGCAAATCCTTTCTAAAAATCGAGAATTTTTACATACGCATAATACTTTCACTTTGCTTTCGCCAAGGAAATAAAAATCTTATATAGAAGAAACACACCATTTAGAAATCTTTCAAATTTTTTCTGCTAAAACAGATAATAATACACCATTGGGACATTTCAGTATAGATTTCAGTATAATATTTGTATTGTTATTATAATTTATTGTATTTGTATTACCGTATAATATATTTGTACATGTACGGATCAGTATATTATTACATAATTCATTTTGCTACTTGAATGAAGAAGATATTTTTAGTTTTATTTCATATACGAAGAAGAATATAAAATGAAATAATAAAAGGAAGGGATGAAAATGAAAGTTGGTACTTTAAACATGAAATGTTATACTAAATACATTATGTAAATTTAAGTGTGAGTGAGCATGACAGCATATTTGTACTACATAGTAATAATTATGATGCATTCTACCATAATGTAGTAATATAGGAATACCCCTGTTGTTATGTTGCTGCGTTCAGTTGCTGATTGCTACTCGTTATTATCACAAAAGTAGATACCTACAATCTTTTATGTAAAATATACAAAGCGCACAATGCAATTTCTAATGTAATGAGATGAGAATGTAAATATTTATGTAAAGTGATGATGTCATCGTGAGTTAATGTTGATTAAAGTTCTTACCTCCATCCAAAAGAGATGAGAGAGACGCAGACAACAAGCAAATCCAGCAAATTGAATGCGGAACGACAAAAAGCTCCGTCATGTAGAACAAATCCGAATGATATCATCTTGAGACAAATTTCTATCGTGAAGACTGTAGTAAACAAGTAGTCAAACTTGTTTAGAATCTGTATCATACAAATTCAACACATTTTACTCACTTTTTCCTACAAGACAAGACATTACTTTGTTTTGTTTACCCAAATTTATCAACACGCGATATACACTTTAAACACTAAGCAATTTACACAGAGCACAAACAATATAAGCACTAGTTCCAAAATTAGCACATGTAAAATACATTGCCTCGAAAATAAAATTCTTCAGTGAAAAAATATAAAAAAATGCATGCAATTTATTTTTTGAGATTTATATTTGAGATTTATTCATGAGGGAAGTATGTATTGACTGGGATTAAATTAGTAAGCACATGTACTTTTGTGAGGACACAAGACAAGATAAATTTGTTATTTCTTATGCACATTGTGAATTGGAGAGTGATGGGATGCGATGACCCGAGGTATTGTGGGTGTGTGATAATAACCATGGAGCTACTTAGTAAACAGGATCTGGAACTATATAGGTATAATTTATACTTCTACTAAACTAATGCTAAAGCTTCTATGTACGTACATTAGAAAACTAACGGTTAGTGGTTACGAGAATGTAAGAAATGGGACAAGATTAAAAGCCCAAATAGCATTCGGCAAAGTTTTTTTCGTTTACAGAAAAGTGGCAGGCAGGTTTTGGTTAGGTTTGGTTTTGTATGTAGACACAGACAGCAATGGCATGGCATTGCACAACTGGGTTCGGGAACAAATGTAAAAACAAGGGAAAAGAAAGGGAAAAAACAGGTTTAGTCTGAGACAAGACAAAGATATAAGTAGAAGATTCGGGTGAAAGTCAAGTCAAACTGATACGATGTTCAGTTCTGTTAGCCAAAAAATAAAAGCAGAGTGAAAGGACGCTGTGGAAAAAAGTCACTGCATTGTTAAGTTAAAGAGTAAACGACTACCACTCTGCTTCTACAACCAAACCAAAGGAGCAAGAAGACAAACGAGGAGCAATGGAGAAAAAATCACGAGCACAAGAACAAGACGAAAAGAAAACCTGATTTCTCTCGGATTTTTCGTTGAGCGGATCTTCGGCTGCCAACATGGCTGACGAGATGAGAATACAGACAAGGATAACATTTCCAAACAAACTATGGTTGATGAACCAATGGCAAAATACCCGAAATCTAAGAAAACAAATGACATTCTGTATCAATCCATTTTAAAACTAAGATCGTAGTATTTTACTAATATTATTACAAATGTTCTATAAACTAATAACATTTCTAGTTCCAAGTAAAAATGTGTTCCCCAAAAAATGACCACAAGACTTTTTACAAATCAGAGTAGACGAAAGTCAACAATACGCACGTTTTATGCAAGTTATATAAATATAGGTATGACAAAATCTCATTTATTTTTGAAAAAATAGCTGGTCATTGTTTACACACACAAACTACTATAACCTGAAATGAAAATAATCTTCGGAGACACGAATAAAAAGGTCGAGAAGCTCTTGCCACGTCCGATATAATGTAATTGTAAAAAGGGACACTTAATCCCGACAAAGTAATATCTATAAAAGAAGCTCACCGATTCGTATGTGAAAATATAAAGAAGCTTGTGGCTTTTGGCAAAGGTTTAACTTTCGTTACTGTTTTCAGTTCCGACAACCTTCGTGGCCTCGCTGACTCCTTCACCTCTTCTTCCTCAAACTCAATCTCTTCATCCTCTTCATCTTCTCCTATCAAACCACATCACATCAAAAGTAATCCAATCCACCCATTAGCACATAGATTAGCTCCCTGCCATTCAATTCCACTCGCTACGCCACCCAATCCAATCACTTCACAAATAATATTATTATATTATTATTTCCACAATTATTTCATTACTTCACCGTTCCCAGCATAAAAACCTAATCATAAAATAAATCATTCTTCTTAACGAATAAAAACCCACCACGCCATGTTTCTCAACTGTCTTAATCATCCTTCCTTCACTCTTCCTTATATTTCACGGGGGCTAATTGAGAAAATGAAATCTGGTTACTTCCTACTCACGTACGTACCTATTACCTATAAACGACATGACAGTAGTCGTATATAGAACCCTCTCTCATTTTCATCTTGTAGAGTAATATTTCTATATATAAAGAGCAATAGCACCACACTAACACACTAAAATACTCGTACAAACCTAATACCCCGCTGAACACACGACTATGACTCCTTCAGTCGACTTTCTTTCTTGAGAAACTTTCTTGTTCCACTTGTACAAGTGTAACTGATGGTGAGTTTTAGTTTTAGTACATTATAGCGTAACTGTCTTATATTTTCTCATTTTACAATAAATCATTGTGTTGAATTTGAGCCAAGTCGACTTTCTGCATAAGCATCTGCATTCTTAATAAGAAAGTAATCACGTAATTTCATTTTCTCTTTCACTCATGGCTCTATATATCTTTATCTCCTTTGTACAAGCACACTGCGTTCACTTGTCGTGGTTATTATGTCTTTGTTCTCTATTGTAAATGTAAAAACTGAAACACACGCTTTTCTATTGTTGCATTGTGTGTGGGAGCTGCAGTTTAATATTTCTGTCCCATAGTAGACACACAAAACATAGTAAAACCAATTGCATTCAACTGCAGCAGCAATACACATACTCATAGTACTATAGTAATATTACACAGTTCTTCACATATACCTAAAAAGTCGTAAAAAGCTTGTTGCCCCACATATAATATATATACGTCCTGTACGTGTATTTCTATACGTATTGTATAGCATAATCCGCTTGGTATAGCCATAGGAGCATCTCTGAACATTAAAAAACAAAGCGTACAACGGGAGTTTCCAAGAGAGAAAATTGTGAAGATACTGCACTACATTTGGAACACTTAAATGTCCATAATGTATGCTGTTGTGTATTGTTCTGTGAGTGAAAGAGGAAGTAAATGATACACGGAACAACCTTTAGCATTGATTTCCTTTGTTAATTCAGTGTGTAACTGGGAAGAAGTTGGGACTGTTGGGACATTATGTGTGTCTGTGTGTCTATTTCGTACAAATGGGCTGTATCAGTTTGTGTTCGTGTTGTTTTGTAAAGAGAAGGTGTTGTGTGTGTGTGTGTGTTGCTCTCTTGCTTTTTGCTTGCTTACTTGTTAGTTAGTTAGTCCTTACAGATTACACAAATAAAATGAGAGGGCGAGGAGTAGCCTTAGTGGTGGTAGTAGTAGTCGTAGACTGCAATTTCTCACACATAAATTATCCATTCTGATTGCGACACTGCGAGAAGAAACTATATGAGTGCTGTGTCCGAATGACTCGAGTAAGCGAGAAGAAAGTACATTTAGCAGAAAAAAGGAGGGAACGGGAGTAATGGACTCGTAGTAGTGCAGTCGTGGCATTAGAACTATTACACGGAGTGTATTATTCTGAGTAGAGACGAATCTGTATGGAAGTACACGTAGCTATAATATAAATGAGTTCTGTGTGAGTACATTAGCATTCAAAGCTCGAACTTTCTCTTCCCTCTTGAGGTATTGAATTGAACAGAGAACTGAAAATTGAGAGGAAAGCAACCAACGGCTGGGCAACAGCCTAGAAAAACCGGAGAACATACATAATCTTAACTTTACTCCTCTTACGCTTACACGTGTACTTACCCCAACTACTTAAAAGCCAACGAGCCTTTCTAATGAAACAGTCAAACATCACTTCAAATGGGCATGCATCTTTATATTCCTTATACACATGCTCCTTCCAAAATAAATGCTATGCTATACAATTAACGCTTTTTAAACCACTTGCCATTATTTCTGTCTGGCGATATGGCTGTAGGAATAACATTCGTCGGTTGGGCTTCAACTTCCAGAAAGACATGTCAAAACACAATTCAGTCATTCAATACCAAATATACCACAGGTTTCACTTTCAACAGAGCTTTTATATTTATCACACACAGAAAACTCAAAATTCAAGTTTATAACAGTAAGTAATAATTAAAGAATTAAAGAAAACAGTGTAAAATGGATTTCGAAAAGTGGTGGAATTGTCTTGTACACTTTATCTTAGATAAATGTTGTGAAAGAACAGCTTATGTCAACTGATGTTGGTAATTTTGGTGTCAACTGTTAATATTATATATCTACTAGTATATATCTACCACTGTGTTACTATTATATATCTAGTATTGCTTGAATTTTTGCTGATTAAAGATTAAAGTTAAAGTTCTGTGTACACTGGAACTGTGAAATATCAGCTCGAAGATGTTGCTGATATTATGTGCAGGTATAGCCTTTAGCGAGACAGGAATGTATACGTACAGACAGAGAACGGACAGAGGATGTAGATCTGCATCCTCGTACGTGGGACAAACGTACAGACATAAAGACAGACAGACACGACGTTCACATAAAGTGGTTTAAACAGGGAATAAATAAAATTCTAGACGAAAATTAGCTAAAAATAGAATGCTTATTATAATGACACATATTATATTATTGATGTACATATTGGGAACAATCTGATGCTGTATTACTAAATTTTTAGATGGTAATTTCAATTCAGATAAACAGGATTGATTGCAATAGAATGTTCAGCGGCTTCTTAAATGTTTTTTCAGTTTTCTTGCCATTTGTCTAAAAATAAGTTACTAGTTACACCTTTTAACAGTTACAGTTGAAACTATTGTAACTGAGACTACCTATTAGTAAATAGGTACCTAGGTTTACGATACATAAGACAAGGCATGCGTCGTTGTGTAATAAATAATACTTTTAGTCGATTAAAAATATCTATAGTACAAATAATATATGAAGTCATAAAATCGAAAATTTAATGTCTACTTGATATAATAATCAACTTAAAATTTTGTTACTAATATATTTATTAAAAGTCATTATTTGTCATATTAAATGTGCCGTAAATCTTTTCATTAAAAGAACGTCTGAATTTATTGGGCAGGCGTAAACATTGCAACTATACTAACGCTGATAAGTAGATGGGTTTTTAATTAGAGGAAGTCAGAAATGCTGTAATACAGTGAGAAAGGTTTGTCCATTAGATGATAATAATATTTAGATATTATAATTATTGGTGCAATAATACTCAAAATGACATGTCATAACCTGTTCCTGCCTCCATTCACTCAAGTGACTTTCCATATAACTAGAAAGTTCTATGCCTAAGTCCTAATATTATTATTACATCTATCAAAGTTATCCGTACTGTAGTCTACGCTAGTACAAGTTTGTATTTCATTTGCCAACTCAATTTTCTTAAAATATTTTTTATACCTACCTCTACGACACTAATACAGAGCGAGTGCCGTGTAACATTCTACGCGTGTATAGGGAAGTCTCTCAATTTATCAACTATCTATATATCCATGCACATACATACATGGTTTACTTACTGAAAGTATAAAAGTAGAAGCTGTCTATAGCTATGTCTACATCAACAAGCAACGATCGTGTAGTGTGATAGTTGGCAACCCTTGCGTAGTGTAGATGATGTTATAGAATATTGTTTGATCATAAAAATAGGTGAAAGGTTAGCCTAATCAATAGCTGTCTTGCTTTTGTAAGTTACTGACAATGATTGGTAAGTTTGCCACATTGAACGTGAATGGGTTTTTATTTCTGTAACAGGTGGAACACTCCAGTATGTATCTCTACTCTGCTAAAAGATCACATACAGACAGAAGGCACATATTATTCTACCAGGAGACTACTGCCATATGTTTTGAAATCTAATCAGGTGCTGTTTAGCAGCTAGTGTAACCACCCATACGCATACATACACCACCACACAACTGTTCTGTAATGGCAAATATAGACAGAAGATTAATCAAATGTGATTGATGAAGTAGACTTATAAGCAAAGATGAAATGTATTAGGCGAATAGCAGTCAAAGCACTCCGACACACCGGCCTACGCAATCTTCTCAGCAAAAAGGTCAAACTGATAAAAACCTATACAATTTCTTAACACAAAAGTCGGCTTAAAAATCGTCAAAGTCAAGAAAGTCAAGATCAATAAGGCAGGTGTACAAGAAAGCACCTTCCTAGACTTCATTTTATTTTTCTCAAGTTTAAATCTCCAGATACGTAAAGGCGAACAGATCATATTCACAAATGTGAAATTAGTTCCTCTTGAAATTAATATTATACCATAATTATGGAATAATACTTCATATATATAAATTAATTGGTCCAACACTGTCAGACGTATATAGGTACTTAAGAGTTGCCGGGAGCGAGCACGCTTCATTATGAGCTGTTTGATGATTTCTCTGGAATGGAAAGTCGAATTGAAAATTTTCAAACGAATATTTGAAGCTAAATTTATGCTCTAGCATAATGAACAGTTTAATTTTTTCGAAAAAATGTCAACTTATAGAAGAAAAACTTGTAAATAGCACATAAACGCGACCTATCAATGATATTCGCCTATCTGATTCTTTCACTAAGAATGATATTCGCCTATCTGATTCTTTCACTAAGAATGATATTCGCCTATCTGACTCTTTCACTAAGAATGATATTCGCCTATCTGATTCTTTCACTAAGAATGATATTCGTCTATCTGCTTGTACCGTGCCACCTTGCATAATATTTATGCGCGTAGTACGATATTCACGTGGGTAAATATTAAGGACGGTGCCACAGGCAGATAGACGTATATCATTCTTAGTGAAAGAATCAGATAGGCGAATATCATTGATAGGTCGCGTAAAGCCATGTGCTTGCTCCCGGCCATTCTTAAAGTTTCATTAGGAAATTATACTTATTTTTTAGCACGAGGCCACCTCAGGCAAACATGACAGTACAAGGTCATAAAATAGAAAGTACATATACATGAAAATAAAAAAGCTCTTAATATTATTTCTGTATACACACATGATTTGAAGATGAAGTAAAGTAGGTAGGTCCAATTCTACATGTCATGCAGGGTTGTGTACCTTCAAATGTAATTGGCGCAATATGTCATGTCTTTTATTTAAATGCAGAGGAAAAATACGCTCAGGAGATTTCTCCCTATTTGTTTTTCTATTATAGAAAATACTTTTTTGCATTTGCAGACACATCCACGGAAAATAATAGAAAGATATATAGTGATACCAGTTAATAGACATACAAGTTCTATAGGGAATACCTGTCGTACCTACTGCATTTACTCAGAGACATTTCTTTCAGTCAAGCGAGTTCAAGAAGACTTAGAAACGGTTCGTTGAGGATCCCATGGAAATAGCTAGTGTTGCACTAACTATCTACTTTTACTAGGGAAAAGCAGGGAAAGTCGTTTTATACAAACAAAATGCAAGAAAAAGACTCATGTGGAAAGGTAGAGAAGTCAAATGAAAGTATTACATAAATTCTCCATAGAATACTTGACAGGTTACACAATGGAGAAAACAGTCTTTTATGTACACATGTGAACACTACACCGAATACATGCAAGTGTGTCCACGAGCTTTCAACAACACAGAAAGAAGCAGCAAGAAGGCTGTCAAGGAAGTGAGACATCTTACAGTCGAGGAAAATGCTTTTGGAGTGCAGTGTCTTGGGTGTGTAGATCGTAAGGTAAATGTTCTGTTATGAATGTTCAATCGTTCTACGTAATATTATTATTACAATGTCTTTGAACACACATATACTAGAAAAGACTTTGTATGTATAACTAGCATATGTGCAAAGTTTGTACGTGTTAGTATGCCCAGCTAACAACTATATGGAAAGAGTGTGCTATCTTCTATCTACTATATACTTAATATACTGCAGATATAGAGAAGAAGCATAGAAGAGACAGTTTTATTTAAAAGTTATAAATGCAAAGAATTACATTAGGAATCCCCAATGACAATATTACGTTCAACGGAAGGAGTAAATGAACTTACCTTGTGTGTCTTTACTGTCGTCGTAACCATCCCCCTCAGTTTCAAAACTTGTCTGATGTTGAAGCTCATCACTTTCTCGGCTACAAAGAAACAAAACCAGTTTATTGTCGATTTGGCAAAGTCTTCAGTGAAGAAACGCATAAAAGTAGGTAACTCATTTATTTTTTAGGCATCATTTGTATAGGTATCATTTGTAAATAAATTAGTTTTTCACATTTCTATGCTTTTTATTCCACTTTTTATACAACACATCACTTTTATTCACTTGATTACACTGAAGAAGTGCAAAAATAGCGAAACAAGAAATTGTAGCGCATCTGACGAAGACGTAAACTATGTTGTAAAAGGACAATGATTTTTCAAAACAATTGAGTTGTGCAATATTGTACACCTATCAGACTGGGGCTTACAAACCGTTTTTTTACAATTGTTAACCCGCGTGATGCAAAACTGTATTTAGTAAATGATGTGTGTAGATAGATGTAGAAATGCTGCAAACGTAATATTCATAAGTAATATGCCGTTTTCATGTTTTCTATCACGCAGGTTAACAGTTTCAAAAAATGGTCTGTAACCCCCGCAGTCTGCACACTCTCCTTTTTATCACATCACGCAAATAATGCTTCGTAGTCGTAGGTTTCGTTAAATATGAGAAAGAAAAGAGGAATATTTTAAATTTGCCAAATCACATCCGGTACATAATTACTAGTATACGTTTTTTCTACAATTACGTTTTTGAGTAATGGTATATGGTTTAGAAAGCATTTCGGGAAATTGTGGAAATATATTTTTGCATGTTTTAGCTTATTCAAGCTTTCAGCATATTCCATAAAAATTATTTAGGCATCTAGCTTTCTTTCTTAGGGTAAACAGTCCTATAATGCACTCCCGCAGTACCTATACAAAAAGTTTAGAAAACTATATTTTATTATTACATCGTCTACATTGTATATTGAGTGGTAGTTAAAGTACTTGGGCCACTACTACCGAAAGAATATGAAAAAGTGAGGATAATAGTAAATGAGCTGAAAGGTTTCCTTTCCTCCTTGGCAGGCAGCAAAGAAAAGTTCAAGAGAAATACATCTACTGTAACTTCTCTTGTCTTCTCACAGCCGAAATTCATACGAAAGCACAATGATCGAGAAAGAATAATCGCAGCTCTGATTGTGTACAATGTGCACTGACAGACTGCCCTGGACCATACGAACTACCAGACTTTGTCTCAATTGAAAAAATGGTTCACTGTTCCTGTACTTACTTTTACTTGTTAGTTTAGTGATGCACCACAGCATCTACAAATGCAATCTTATTTTGTTTCCGCGAATTGTACAACTAATAACATTCACGTTATGCCAAGAAAACTAACAGAAACTAAAGCTTTTATATATGGTAAAACACAACGTCCGTTTCTTTTGCTCAAACTGGTTTTGTTGTTGACTCTTCATAGCAATTTTTTACCGTCCATAATATTACACAGTATGTAATCAAGTATTTAAGGACTTTCAATAAAAAAATTATTATGTTATAATCAAATTCATTCCATGTTAAAAATGAAAAAAGTTCCAGTTTGCTCCAGTATTATTATTTTTACAAAAATAATATGTGCATCTTATGAATTTTATTATTTTACCATTGGACTTACATTGTGTACGTATGACGACTCAAACATATTTACACTATGCAGATACCGATTTCAAAACTCATTTCTAGCAATAATTTCTGTGCTGATAATAAATAATTAATTCAATATGCATTTTCAACAGTTTGTTGTGTGGAACTAACTGCCAAAATAATTGGTAGTCATCTAAAGTGACGACAACGAAACGGATTTGACGATCATTAAAATTCTATTGAAATCAATGATCACGAGCTTCTTTTGTTTTGTTTTGCGAATTCGTAGTACGTAGGTGTATAGGCAGGGAACATTATTATTATTTACTCACTCAGATATGATGTACCACTTATTATTCCCTTACGTTCAATGGAATCTATGTATAATAATCATTATAATTTGTATATAGAAATAGTAGCTACACCGCTACGCCTGTTTTTGAATATAAGCGAAGAAAGAGTTCATACATAAACATGAAGGTTTACAGTAGAAAAAAGAAAATGAAGAAAACCTCACACATCGTCAGTGTTGTTTTGATATTCGTCTTCCTCCACTTCCTCGTCCGCTTCTCCAGCTTGACTTGCTTCTTTGCCTTCAGAGGCTTCCTTGCCTTCGACTCCTTCACCGCCCTGAGAATTGTTTACATGCGAATAAAAACTCGTAAGAAAACATTATAATAAGATGAATTCATACAACAAATGTTTCTCCATGCATTTTATTTCACCATTTGACTGTGAATTTTCTGTCTGCTCTGTCTCACAATATCATTATTTAACTTTTGTTATTCGTATCATTATACTTTCCTTCTTTTCGACGTAAATAAAACATTTTCTCAGTTTCTATATGTACTGCAGTACAAAAGTGCTTTCCATTGAGATTGAACTTTCTCCAACTGTAAAGGTTTAAAACGTTTCGCTACATGCATTTCAGGAAAAACAGTTAAATCGTTATTAAAATTTATCTTTAGTAAAATATCTCTAAGGGTACTTATCTACATTAGTTTTTTCCTAGTGAGTATAGTTTATTATGTTGTTCTTCATATGAGGGGAAAAAGTTGACCTGATCGATTTATTCTTCCTCAGGGGGCGACTGACCTTAACTACTTATTCCTGTGAGCTTTGCACTGCTATGAAAACAAATACTTTACCATTCATCATGTTTATCGGTCTATAGCTCAGCAGATTTAAGAGCCTTTTTCATATTTATTATGATGCTGGTGTAGGGACAGTGATAGAATCTCTTTTCTGCGAAAAGTACAAAACTAAAGAAGACGAGGGAACAGAAGTTGAGCATAAAGCTGTTTATTGTCACCCATATATTATCTATAGTTAATCTAAAAAAGAGGCTTACAACGTAACTCATGGGGCTTATGTAGTACGTCCATGATATTCTTGGGGAAACTTGAGCACTTGAGGAAAGTACAATCACAAATCGTCAGTACATGCATTTGCTGACATCGATTTAATTTCAATTCAAGTTAAAACCCATTGTAATAGATATCTTGTGATTAAAGTGACAATAGACGCCGTTAATTCCAAGATTGTGCAGAAGTAAATACTTAGAAAAAAATTCTCGATCTTTTTCTATTTTTTAAACCACGAACGATGAAATGGTAATTAAGAAAGATAAATTACCACAGAGAATCTCCAAGGCGTGGTTTGAGACCATGTTTTTGTGAAATATTTCCAAAACACTTCCCGTATTTGGCAAAACATTTTAACATTAGCTACAGACTTCCATCTTCAAGGTTTATGTTCTTATACGGCTTTCAACACCATAATCAAACAAAACAAAAAACCAGAGACAGCGCCTTTTGTCAACTTTGCCAATAAATCTAAGAATTTGCTTTAGTGGCGTCTATAAAAGCACTTTTAATGCAAATTAATCACCACCGCAGAATAAATAATCTAACTGGGAATTAAATCGCTTATTTTTCTCGGCTAATCACGGACAAAACTTCTCAAGTTGCATTCCACAAAATATTCAACATTATTTAATGTACCAAACAATACCGTATATAATCTGTTAATGCATTTTAGCTTGAGTCAGCAGTTCACAACTCACAACATCTGATTCCGACTCTTTCTGTCTTACATCCGCAAACTAATCTTAAATCGATACATGGTCAAGTGCCCTCACAGACACATGGTCATTACTTGGCAGTCTTTCTTATTATATACTCTCACTCTCATATACCCAATACAAAGTTCCACTTCAGATCCACAATACTTTATGTTCTTCTTTACTAGGTATTTATAAAGACCATAATAACATTATTTAGCTATGCACTACACATAGCACCGATGAAACCAACATTGTAATCCCGCACTCTAAATTGCGTTCTCAGTATTTGCATCCTTATTATATCATTTCGTATCATACTGATATCTCTACTAGTACTACGGATGACAGAAGAAATTCGAACTGGCTCGTTTGCGTCCAAGATTGCATTTTTACAACTTTGGGGTGATGCACTCATGATGTCACACAATATTTTATTACTTCGTTCACCCATCAATGCAAACATGTCCTGACGATTTGAAATACGCTATACTCTCTTACGTCCATGGACAATTTTAATATAAAAGGTGCTTTAAAATATTTCTTTAAATTTCTTTTTTACACGTAATATTGTAAGGGCACCTATTCCTAATTCGAGAAATTCATGAAAACTTTAAACATTAATTATTAATAAAACATGCTATATGTGTAAAATTAAATTTATTTTTAAACCACAACCCTGCCATTCATTTAAGCACGGTTTGAGATTTTATTTTTATACCATGCATTTTCTTTTGTAATGTAAATGTGCCAGTTTTATAGCATTTTGTATAAAATGTTAGGAATTTCTAACTAAACGACATTCAGAATAAATGTAATCTGTCTAAAAATGTTCAAAACGTCAAGTGATGTAACATGATGTCAGATTTTGACGCACTTGAGCAAAACCATGAAAATCATTTGTGCATCACCCCTTCTGTTCATTGACTATATACAGCAGCACTATACAGTACAAGTTTACTTATGTTTTGCATTGACTTGGCATGAAGAAACAACACTACTATAAGGAAGCCAAACTGTGGAAGACATTCAATTCGGTAGTAATGGAAAAAGGGACGGATGGATGGGAGCAGTAGATTTGATGGTGTGTATGATATCATAATTTATTTGATTACCTCTCCTTCCTCCTCTTCCTTCTCAATTGCAGTTAGAGACTCTGCGTCTGCCAAGTTGTCCACAGCGATAGCCAAGAAGACATTTAGCAGGATGTCTGTGTGAAGGAAAATACCATTTGCATATTATAGTCACTTTAACATTTACCACACTACGGGTATGTAAGTCCACATGTAATAACATGTTCTTCTTAATATTGCAACATGATACACACTGATTCGGCACATACATATACAACTTAAATGTACATGTACAATAATATTAGCCATTATAATATATATTATTTGCAACCTTATCGCGCACAACGGAAGTATTTCAACGGTTTAACTAAACTTTGTGTGTAAATAATTCCACACTTCAACGCGTCTGATCGCACGATAACAGTAATGAGAACACTTGTTTAATCGACATTAATTATTTCACATAATGTGCTTTTCCATATAAAATCATCTTATTACAATTCTAGTCAACACTACAACCGTATGCATACGAAAAGATAGAAGTTGCAATATTTACACCACAACCACAATACTTCATTTGGAATAAATTGAATTCAAAATATTCAGAATGTCAGAATTATTCTTATTTTGCTGAAAACTTATAACGGGATTACGTCAACTTGTAAGCTGCAGTTCAAATGTTACATTTAACTTTGCATTCATTTTATGACTTCTATAAATCGCATGAAAAATCGGAAGCTTCCCTACTCTCACACATATTGTTGGGGTATACCGAGAAATGCATTATTGTGGCATGTGCTCATTTAAATCTCATCTCATTTAAATCTATTCAAAATAGTGTAAGATTGAATTTACGACTCTTTCTTGTTACACCACATTTAAGACTTTTAAAATATCATCCTACACTCAGCTAGGTAAATGCGATTAGATTTTAGTAATTTCTGGAAATACCTAAGTTAAATCAGCTTTTAACTCAATCTACAAGGCTCTAACCAAATTAGAATTAAATTAAACCTAAACCCGAATATAAAAATTGCAATTGTGTATTGCAAGCCTTCTAGCTAGTAATTTTTGCTAAATAACATTTATACGGTTGACTTGAGCAATTATTACAAAAATCAGATTTACTAATGCCACTTCAAGTATTTAATTTAATATAACTGTCTAACAATATGCGCTATATATAACGATTTGGTTACACAGCAGGCAAATATATTCTCAGGTACTTTACTGTAGGCTGTACTCAGTTTGATAAAAATATTTTATAGGTGTAAAAATAGTGTAAGGTTGAGTAAGCTTAAGACACTTTTCAGTAGCTATTGCAAATAAATGTGGGAGATGAAGGTTAGTAAGAAGAGTACTGAAAGAAGCAGAGGGGAAAGAAATTGAACTTACAGTTGCCACAAATGAAAAGGATGATAAAGTATATACAGGCGAGAATCCCGATGGAAGCGACTCCCCCGTAAGCAATTATGCCCAGGTACATCACTTCATTCCAGTCTTCACCTGTTAGTATCTAAAGCATTATACAATCATCATTCGAAGGCAACTACGTTAAATTACATTATACACGTACCTATATAGATTAACATTGTACATTCTACTCTGCTCTTTGCGCTACATGCCGTTCTAATTCACTTATTCATTCACTCGCGAGTCCATTTCACATTTCATAAACTGTCAACACAATTAAATCACCGAGGAATTAATTAAAATTGTTTGTTGAAACATTTTTCCACTTCATTCTCAATATTTCCCAAACAGTCCACTGGAGTTTGTCCTTTTGTACGTTAATAACTTTGGCCGACATAAATTTGTAGGTTTTCCACATAAATTTAAAAAGGGCTACTACTGTATGTACCTTCCTATTAGTAATTCTATGGCTTGCCATTGCCAGTAAAGTAAAGTCGGCGCCTAGATAGTTTTGTGCATAAAGAAATCCTGATTTAATCTACTGATATGTATTGCTAGTTGTTGATGTTGAGTATTATTACTAGAGATATATTTGAACTCTAGCACAAAACATGTAATGAAATATTTAGTAATGTCATTACTGAATCGACACGTCAGTCAGAATGGTTATTATGACTAAAATATTCTGTACACGAGTAATTGTATGTTTCTCTACGGGGTTTTGCGACTTGAATACGGGTTTTAATTACTTTTATCTGATTCAGAATAAATTAATTGTTCAGTAGGGATTTAGTGCTACTATTTCATTTCAAATACCTACACTCCATGTAATTGTCAAAACTAACTTCATATTTCCACATCTTAATATGGTAGCTTGTACATATTATATCATTATTACTGCTATAATATTCAGTGTGCATTAATGTGTACAATGCTTACACATACAATTTTATGATCTGCTGTGCCAAATAATCAAATACTTTTTTACATATTGAAAAATGTAGCCAAACAACTATTTAGGACTATAATATTAAAATTTTAGTGAACAATAATAATAGAAATGTCAGAGAATGGTAATTGTTAAGCCCTTTACTTCCAGCTTGAGTTTGTGGAAAAAGAAATGTTTAATATGCCACACTATTCTGTTTAGTTGACTTGTGGAAGGACTGCCCATGTCAGCAGACTTGTTATTTTATTCCACACATTTCCTACTCACTTTAACCAACATGTCAGCAAATCCGTAACAAATGACAATTGATTGAAAACTACCCGCCCATATAAATACAAAGTCTACCTTAATCTACATTCAAGAACAGAATAAAAAGTAGCGATTCTATTATGCTGTGGCGATTGTCAGTTACAAACCTGAAATACAGTCAGTAAGCTTTGCCAAAAGCTGTCAAAGTTGGTCCTATCCTTGTCTACATGTTTCTCAAAATTAAACTTTCCTCCAAACACTTGCATGCCCAGCAGAGCAAAAATCACGATGAAGAGGAACAAAAGCAGCAACAGTGACGCAATGGACTGAATGGAATTCAGCAGAGAAGCCACCAAGTTCGACAGTGATCGCCAGTACCTGCAACCACACAAGTTTCAAAATAAATTCTAACTCGCCCAAACAAACTTTCAAATAAATCAAATCATTTAGTATTAAATATGAACATTGCCTTTCTAAACTGATGTAAATGCACAATAGTTTCTCAACAATTTCTCCTTTTATCAATTAATAGTAGTAACGCATTTCCAGCAAAATTATTGCCAGAAATGCCTTATTATGATTTTAGTACTGGTGTATATAAAATTATGAGTTATTTTTAACAGTTAACAGTCTACTAATATCTACTTCAATATGAAAAGTTTTATTTTCGATGTAGTAGTGCAAAATGAGGTAATAATATGTGAGGGAGCATTTACTTTCATTCAGTGCGCTGAGCTTGGGGAAACATGACAAATGAATGCATAATATCATACACCATACAGGTATATAATATTTTATGAATCACACTACAAAACAAATGTAAAAGTTGCATTTCTACCTTGACCATTACGAAAAGGCAGCTAAGGATTTTACTTTAGTGTGTAACTTTAGATAACTTACTTTGTGACTTTGAAGACACGAAGAAGACGAACGCAGCGAAGGACGGATACACCCAACGGAGGGATGACCTCTGTTTTTGTTAGAACAATCTCAAGAATACTACTAATCACGACGAAACAGTCGAAACGGTTAAAAAGTGAAACAAAATAACCCTGTAAAATACATTCAAAATGTTAATCTTTCGCCATAAAAAATTGTGACTTAATTTTAAATTTAATCTTCTTGCCTCTAAATTAATTAATAATTCACGTACGTCATACATGAAACACGCATAAAATTTACAAGCTGTCAAAAATGCTTATGTATTGTATACCTACGTTTACACTTAGTTATAATAACAATAAAATACATGTACATTAAGCCTACATCATTACGTCATATGAATCGTTTTGAAGTTTCTTAATGCCCCACAATTTTAGAGCACTTAATTTTGCATGTGCTTCTGTTTTTGTTGTTTAAATTCGGCAAATTATCTGTATACATGCATATTGCACTACTTGCCCAAAATGAAAATAAAAAATTGGATGCGATAGTTCATCACTGAGACAAAGAAAAGACAATTTATAAGTTTTTCTTATCTTGCGTGAATAGCGTACAAAAAGCTGCTTCTGGGATGTCTATTTTTGCAAGTTTATTTGTACAAGCATAGCAATGTGGGTTAAGTACTGGTGGTACTTTACCAATGCTCTTATCTGGTTTGTGAATTAGAGATATTGTGTATCGTCATTGTGAGATGAAGCATGGATATGGTAGAAGTTAGTAAAAAACTTTGTAAGTTGAAGCACTAAGTGGTGAAGGACACTGACACGGGACTGGATAAGTGTTAATAGTACACAATGAAGAGGAAATATGGGGATGGTCGGATGTCAGACAACGAACTAGAAGTGTCCATTGACTTGGAAATTAGAAATGAACTCAAACCACAAACAGCTCATGTGGACTTTCTTTCACTAAGCCCCTCTCACTCTCCACTATCAGAATATACTTTATATTTTCTACACACTAATACTTACTACTGTGTCGGTTTAACTTTCCGGCTTCCAGAGTTACGTTTACTTTTCTTGCAGTATAAAAAGTACAATATCTCTTAAGAGCAATGTAAATAAAAAAGTGGAGAGCATCTTTATCTATAATAAGTTCGTAGACGCATCACTTGGTCACGAACGAGTGGGTTATGAGAATGTCCCCCGTTTTCCCTGTATTTCTTTGCCATACATGAACTACCCGGGTGTTTGTGTACGGAAAGCTTTTTCTGACTTTGCCTCTTCACCAACACTATTTATTACCGTGGGTGGGTCCACAACAATAGTAAACCAAAGCTGAATGAGTGACTTGAACGAGTTCATCTTGCCACAGTAAATAAAAATCGTGAAAGCTACTTACAATCGCTTGAGCTGTTTTAAAGGTTATATTTTATTATGTAGAAAATACTCAAGGCTTTTGCTTCGTGTATTTTTCGCAATTTTATTGTATTTTCTAAGGTTTATACGCTTTAGTGTGATACAGATACAGATTTTTTATAATGCAGTATCTCCTTCCCTTTTGTACTATCAGCACAATACATAAGTGGGTGACAAATATTTTATCTATGTCAACGTATACATAAATTCATCTCAAATAAATTTATACTAATAGAAATACAGATTAACACAAAACGACCACTGACCTGGAATCCAAGGCTGAACATTTTCAGAAGCATCTCCAGTGTAAACAGAATAACGAAGAATATGTTGGTCACCTCTGCAAAAATATGCAATATATATTATTCAATTGGTTTTTTCTTATTGTTAGTTTATTCTGCTATTTTGTAGAATATTTTTATGTCATATGTGGATGTTTTTGTGCCAAGTAAATTAAACGTTTAAAGATGGAAGCGTAAAGGTTTATGTCGATAAAACGGACATTTCGAACAAGAATAAATTAATTGAACCTATAATGTCGGTGCTCAATGTTTTCATTTGACATTTTCATTTGGCAAGGAAACGTTAAGTAAAAAATGGTTCATATTGTTTTATTACATGAGACTTAGCGGATAAAATATTATGATCTATTAACATTTGCCTATGGGATAATAATTGTTTGAATAAGGTTTAAATACATAATTCGTTTTGATAGAAGATAACAGCGATAATATTAGGTCTTTTATGTCTGTATATAAAACTCAAGCAAGGATTAATAACTTACAAAGTGGTCGTAAACAAAAACACTAAATACAGACGTAAGAGTCAGAAGACAGTGAACAACCATTTGCAGTTAATGGAAATACTAAAATAATCTTTTGTAGCCTCCAGCTTTAAAGCTTAAGACACAGTGACATCGTTTTATAAGTCTCTTAACCAATAACATTGCTTTCCATCATTAACTTTAACTGCCCTTTGCGGAGCGCTCCACTTAGCTGTAATAAATGACCAATAAAATTCCGCATTCATATAAACTTATCGGGAAAAAATCAAGACACAAATTATTCCGCCCATCAATTACGATTTCCCATGATAATTTTCTAAAATTGAAAATAAATATATCTTCACATTTTTTCTCAAACATTTTGAATCAATGGTAAATAATTTCTTAATAAACAATTCTCAACTCCTTAGTTCACCAGAAACTACAATTAGTAAATTTCTCAGGTAAATCTAACTGTAAGAAATAATCAGGTTGAATAAATGATTAAAAAGATGCACAATGCTATGTGAGGTGACTTATACCTCACATGGTGTTGTATAGAATTCAGCACATGGTTTATTTACAAGGCGCCACAGCGAGGGTTGAGATTTTAACATAGAAGGCAGGAAAGCCAAAGCCAGGGGCATTGTCAAAATAGCGTTTGATATCAAAGCAAAGAAACCAAACGGTAAGCAACGCTTACGGAGCGGAGTATTGTCACTTTATGTAAATACATCAGTGCAGTGACTTTCATAAGGCCATCAGGTTTTAGTACCCAGTACCACTCCATAAACCTATTTTATTATTCTTGTCGTTGTAAACGAAACAGAGTGGATTCAACTTGAAATTCAGCAAAACCCTTCTTGCAGTTAGTCTCTCGATCCGATCCTTATAATATTCGCTATACTTATGAATACATTTTACTCTATCCTGCACCACACACAGAGCATATATAAGGCAAATGTCTGTTGGCAAAATTGTATTACGTACTATTATTACGTGTATCAGTGAAAGTTAAACGGAATAACTTATACTCTTTCAATTTTTCCATACTTTATATCTATTACGCGGTTTTTGATTGTACAATAATGAACTTGGTGCATCCACATTCTACTATACTATCTACTTATATATTCACAGAAAAATAGTACACAGTAAATACTGTTTACAAACGGATCCATGTAAACCACTTTTGACGATTACCCGAATTTGTAGTTAAGAAAATATTATTTACTTACCCTGAAACTCATCCAGATAGTCTGGTTGTTTGTAATGCTCAGTTGCTAGTATTCCCGTGTTGAGAAACACGAGAATTATAATAAGCCAGTAGAAAGCCTGAGATTTCACAGCTTTTCGACAAGCGCGTCTCATCCTCCGATTTAACCTGAAATTATTCAAAAATTTAGACGTACATTATTATGGGCTTTTAGAAACATATACTTTGCCTATAGAATGTTTTTTAAATATCAGTCGTAATTTATTGCTTTTTTACTGTGCTAATGATTTTATTTGCTTCCCTCAGTAATAGCATTACTTTCATTTTAAAATTTTTATGACATTTCTCAACTTTGGTTCAAATTCATATGGCGAAATGGTTTGAATATTATTATTTAATTAGTAAATGCGCGATATTCATGTAGTATGGAAGTAATTGCTTCATTCAATCATTTAGAGAGAATCTTGGCAAATATTTACTTTCAATTCATGAATACGAACCTCGTACTGCATTGTAAGCGAAATCATTTTGACTTGGAATGTACTTAGTATTGTATGACTGTATCACAAACTAGACTGGAAACTTTACTTGTGCTACTTTTAGCTTTCCATTACAAGAAATTAAAAAGCACTCTGTTTCTCATGAGTTGAACCGAATCGACTAAAATTGTCAAATTATTGCATTGAGGATTTCGCAGGGAAATATTCCACCAGAACGAAGTTCAGCGAAAGTTAACCAGTCTCCATATTTTTTCTTCGTGATCAGTAGTTTCTATTCAACATTGTCCATACAATCAGTTGCCTGCGGAGAGTTGAGATATATTTCCCATGTAACCTTCTACCTCCTGCTGTGAACACAATTTAGGAATAATGCACACACACTCCACGCTAAAATGTGATGTTCAGCTCAGTCTACAGGTACGTACTTCGCAGTAAAATTAATGTAACGAAACATCCAACTAGAACTTTAGCAAAAGGGAACGATGCATTTTAGTGGGTTCAGGATTATTCTAAACATATTATAGGTATAAAATAGTTTACATCCACCGCAACCACATAGTATAAAACTTATACTTAAATTATGGCCAGGACTATACGGCAGTCATAATATTTTCATATTCTGCGTGATGTATTTTATTACTGATATACTACACAGATATTTTGAGTTAATGCATATAGATCATACAGCCTGGTTATAAAACAGTAGTGTGATTGATTGTGTATGGATGAATATATTTGTTGGAAGCATGTTTTACTATACGCAGCAAAAACACGCAAGTCTCTTTTGCAATTTCGACAATATTATGACATTCATTTTATATTTTATGGTGTACATGCTGGTTAATGTGCAATAGATGAAAGGATACCTTCCTCTGTGATAATAAATGGGCTTGTATTTTTCGGGCCCTACTTTAAATTGCTTATGCCTCTTAAAAATATTTCTTTTACCTATTTAATATGAATTTGCCTATTTATCTTGATTGTGCTATTAATTATGATATTGCC
>JABASD010002042.1:0-30869 GCA_019776165.1 Pogonognathellus flavescens
CTGGAGAACATATTGAAAACATTGCAGCTATTCATTCGCGAAGGATTCGTTAAGTAACCTCATTTTTTAAAGTGAACAAAATAGGAGTATTCACCCTCTGTAATATAGATTGTCTACACGATATTAATGTACTGGAACGCTACTTTATTCTCGCCACTATCATCGCTCCTATTACTAAAGACAGGTCAATGTTTCGTGCCACAACCTACAGTACACACCTATATGACGTTACTTACACAGCTATAAACCATTCGAAACTTCAAATAAGCCACGCCTGAAATTCTAATTCATATGTAAAAATATCTAGACTTTCGTAAACATACAGATAATTCAAGCCAACTTTATCTGTAACACAATACAGAAAACAATCATTGATTCCAAATGCGATGACGAAATATTTGTTTTTGAGGACGTCAGTCAATAGTACACACAAATCACACGCACACCCAGAGTGTCAAAAATGGTATGTAGAAGGATTGGGGTAGGTAGGGTAGTTAAGGAAAGGTCTTACGGAATTTCCCAGAAAAGCCTTAAGGTTTTAGGTATAAATTGTATGAACCAAAACTGTCTTTCAGTGGTTGTTAACTGAAATTTTCAGTTTGGAACGTAATTCTCTTCCGGATAAATCAAGTATGAAACTGGCAACAGAATGAGTAAGTAGTAGCAGGTAGACAATGATAGATTATAATGCTGCAATATGCATTTGTACAACACTTCGAAGGAAATAAGTTGGGATGGGAAGCATCTCTTTCTATGGTGTTTGTCGTAGTTGTTCTCGTATTTCATGACCTACTTTGACCTTGTTCGTTGTGACTACATGTTCCAGAACTCAAGCGATACAACGATAGGGCATTAGATGCTCGTGCTATCGACTCTCGTCGTATTACTAAGGGCATCAACAAAGAAATAGCTCAACATAACATGACGACATTCACCAGTACAGAATAACTCACTCAAGCAGTGACAGAATGCACTTAAATTACATTATACGCTCCCACCTACTTATTTTATATTGTTAGGTCACAGAGACACATAGTGGAACAGCCACTACTAGTAGGACCAGAGTGACTACCTATGTGTAATATATTACCACAGGAGAGAGGGAAAGGATGCTGCGATGTTGGTTAGTTTACTACACGGATGACTTGAGACGAAAATATATGAGAAGAGGAAAACTGAAGAGAAAAGAGTGAGAAAGTTGTTGAAAAGGAATAAAGTGGCTCAAAGTCTTGTCATGCCTAGTCACACTAAACTACTAAACCAAACCAAAAGAACCCGTTCGTTCGTTCAGTTATATATCAGTTGGTATTATACTGTCGTAAAATTGTCGCCCTTTTTGCTTTAGTTTAAGTTTAGTAGGGTTGTGTGTACATGGAGAGAGTGAGGGTTAAAAAATGCAGTGTGTTTTATGCAGGATAGGAGGAGGATGCTATTATATCAGCCTTTGCTTAGTAGCATGAAGAAAGTCAAGAAAAATCTAATTTCTGAGAAGGTTCACTTTAGAAGAAACAGTTTTGCTGGAAGCGACAATACTTGATTGAAGTGGTTCTTTTCCCTATGGCCGTTCAAGTGAGTTACTGGTACTCTTCATGCTCTTGCATGATGCTTATGATGTAGTACACGTCCTGTGGCAATCTCCAGTGCAAACAACGCCATTTGAGAACAGTCACTTTCCCACGGAGACAACTCCTTTAAAGAAGAAAGGTAGCTAAGGTGCTCACAGCTTTATTTGTTCCAGTTCAACTTGGCAATTGCTTCAAAATATCCCGTCTCAAAGACTTTCATGTCAAAAGGAGAAAAGTAACCAAAGACAACCCAACCTTTTGTCATACACCGGCACAGAGGAAACGCAAATTCAATAATCTCAATTTGAATCGAAAATAAAATCTCCTTTGATGTTCCGTGTATGTATTTTCCGACTATACTTACTTAGCAGCAAAGAAATACGCATAACATCTGCAGCATGCATACAAATTGCGACTTTTGATGTTACGTATTATTATGCCTTACAACCAAGAATCATTACAGATTACACAAGACTATCAAAATTCTAGTAAATCCTTAATGTAATATTATAGATACCTCTATGTTGATTTGCTAAATAACTTTCAGCAAGAAGTATGAACCGCGTAAGTAAATAACACAGTAAAATCTCAGAATACGATATTAAAGTATTTATGCAGTTAAACTATTGATAATATTATATCATTTACAGGATAAAACTTTACGAGTTTCTTACCTTTATACTATACCTGTCTAGTAAATACAAGGTAACTTATTCTGACCCAAATAGAAAATTTTGATCCTAGAATTAATCATGGAAAAAAGGTTTTTATTTTACCTCTTTACCATGACTTATCTGTCTAGAAGAGTCAAACTCATCGGAGAATGTGATTAAATACTTGAATGGACTTGAATGCACAATAATAAAATCCAGTTGCAGCAACCTGCATTTTGCTCAGAGACTTTGCCAAAAGCTAAAATGTGATAAACTTATTTGTAACTCTGACATTGACTATGGTAGCTAGACATACACAATTCCACTAACTTCAAAAAAATAAAGCAAAAAAGGATGAAAGGCAGAAAGATAGAAGGAGAATACTAATACAATCTGTAATGCAATATTATTAAGTAGAAACCTATAAAATAACCATTACTCTCTTGCGAAATACTTTTAGCGAAAAATTATATTTTTTCGCTCTTTCATCTTTCAGAGAAGACATTATATGACGCAGAGAGGAATTCCCATTTTGAAATTAGGTAAAATTGTCTCCGTAAGTCAATAAATGTAAAAGCCCAAGCCCAGACCAACCAGAAACGTTCATTCAAACAAAATGTAAGTTCCAAAGCTGGAAGTATATACATACTATTCCTAGAACCACAGTGGCTATGTTAGGTATTACTAAATCGTTTTGAGACCAAAGCGAAATGTTTGTCATTGCAAGTTTTATTTATGTTCGACCTACATTATAAAAGTTGGTTTGGGCTTTAATCTTCTTAGTGAGGATCAGGATGTAGTGCAGTTATGTACACAATGCAGAAAGACCCAGATAATAGCAATTTTTGAACAGCAATAAAATTGTCTATTTTATTCATTACACGGCAGCCTTACTTTGAAACAACAACGACTCTAGACATTAAAGATTTGCTCACTTTAGTTGCTCTCACAGTCTGAAGTTGAAATACCCTTTGAAAGCCATTGTACTTCGCGTCATGTCAACCAAGGCAGTTTTAGGATTGGTAACAGTAAACAATGGCAAGAGTAACTATCTAATTTAACGTGTAAACGCCGCAGACCCCAAGGCAAGACGAGAGCTCACTATTGCCATTAAATAAATGGAACTTTACAAACAGTACTACACACTACACTCCGCCGTATACCTCACTAAACTATAATAATATAAAACATAACAGCCAGAGAGTCAGCAAAGGGAAAACAACAGGAAGAGGGAGATGAGACGACTTGACTTGATCATTCAGAAAAGACGGACTCGCTGTTCTCTTTGTCGACCAAGAACAAGCCACACTGGCCATAGAAAACGTAATATCATAAGAGCTCCTTTCTCTCTTGGATGTTTACAATATCATGTCATCGTAGTCATTTTGTTTAAGGTCTACTTCTAGTCATGTCATGGCATAATGTGCACTATTCCCATTCTGTCTTCATCTTCATTTTATAGTAGTTTCCCTTGTTCTACCAACTTAGGATAAGAAACAATGTACATGGTTGGTTAGTTCCCTACGTGATCTTGCACAGACACCGTTATACACATTGCACAAAGACACAAAGACACACACAGGTCCTTACCAGATAATCTTTTCAATAGTAGAACATTACGATTACGACAACAATTTAATACTAAAATATATCTGTGTGGCTAACAGCGTACTAAAATTCTCCTCTTCACGTTTTACTATCTTATAGTAATTACATTCAAATTTAAATTTGAGCTTCCAACTAAAATTGAAATTCCTCGGCAAGTGTGACAGAATGGCTCGGATGCATTCTCACTATACACCGTGCTAAGTTGCTTAAGGGCATAAGTTAAAACAACGACTAACAAAGGATGAAAGGCTACTATTTATTTTATACGGAAATGTTAGTGTATGTAGCTTATTACAAATAGCATCTGCTTAGTTCAGAAGTACCCGCAATACGAGTAGTACTACATTGCAAAGATAGTTATCAGCGTTGACTTGGCGAAAAAGAAAAAGTTGGTGCTACTGTACCATTAACATGTGTGCGCCTACACTAACAAAACAAAGATAAGCCGAGATTCGACGACAAAGATCACACAACACAGGAAAAAGCTTTCGCTTTCGCATGCATTGCCTTTTTTGCAAAAAGCACGATACATTTACGACAGACTTTATCCTTATTTACACGTTGGTGTGTGGCCACAATAGAGAATTTTCCTCCGGCTAGATTCTAATCCCACGAACATCTAATAATACTATACGAAACAACGGGAACAAAAACGAGGAATTAAAAAACTCTGCTGCTAAGTATGTAGTCTTCTCGTCTGTACTTTAGTTATCGTTAGTGCAAATGGCAAAACAAAGGAAATATTTCCATGCTGCTGAGAGACCGTTAGTTAATAGTGGGCGGAATGACGGCTCTATTGTAGGACCAAGTGAAACATTCCTTTCCACTATGTAATGAATGGGAAAAGATAATGTATACAGCAAGATTCCAATTCCAACGGCTCCAACAAGTGAATAATACACACATCTTACAAATACCGTCATCAGAGAGCTCCGAATTTTCTTTCCGTGCATGGGAGAATGAATGCAGTAAATATTTCACCTACACGTAAGTAAGGTCGGTTAGTGTTAGAAAGCACAGTAAATAGAAGTATGATACCAGAGCATGTTATACTAATCCTGTTAATTATCTCTGAACTATCTAAACTATGTATTAGAATACAACAAGCCATTTATATTCAAATGTCTTGCTATTTATTGTGGATTGAAAGTTGCTTCCACGTCCGAATTTGCAGTCCGCTCTGGAAAAAGAAGCAGCATAACCATCAAACCATTTTAGAACCAAAAACTAAAAACGGCTGAGTGTCTTTTGCAGTTTTTGTGAACGACTTAGCTATAAAAATTAGATTGACTCACAAAGAAGATTGTTACGTAGGTACTCTTCGTAGCAGAAGTAGCGGCAGACAAAACAAAGGGCAATGAATGCTTGTGCAAACTTAAGCTCGCTCGGCCAGGAAAAGATCTCGCAGACCAGGAGTATAGGATCAAGGAAAGAGTTCGGTGTAAACACGGAAAAGCTAAATCCAATGTATAACAAGAAAATGCTAGTTGACTTTAGATGAAGCCGAGCAAAGGAGAGGACTATCTTTTCCAAAAGACACCCTTGGGTCACTTAAAATCTCCGTAGCAATTCTCTCAAAGAATCTAGCACTAGCCGGTTAAATAACGCAGGAATCGTCCCTACTTCTTTCCTCAGATACTTTTCTTTGTTTCCTTCAACATTCTATCCCGTGCCAGGTTCCCTTGCCGTGCCACTATATATTTGGAGCATTAGTGTGGATTTACCTTAACTCAAATCAAACATTTCGTTCAAGACTAAAAGGACAAGGAATTGCTCAAAGTGTACATTTAAGAATGGCGAGAGAAAAGAAATCTGTTGTCCCAGTCCCAGACCTGGCCAATCTTCTTGCTTATCATGGGAAACCTTTAAGGCAGTAATCTAATGTAACAAACGCTGTCCGTAATTCAACTACAATGTAGAAAGGAAAACTAAAACAGCATTAGTGTTGTAGAACACATTGCTACTTACGTGTACGTAACAGTAGTACACTTTTAGCTGTAAGTATATAGATAGGGATGGTGGATAGGTGTTCAGTGTGTAAATCCGTAAATGCGTGTAGATGCACATAATGCCATGTAATGTAATGTTGTAGTAAGGTAACGTATTGCTAGAGTACTAGGAAAGTAAAGACATGGTCTGAAATGACTTGATGTTATTCGAGAAAAAAAACACAAACACGCAGAGGTGCGATACGGACTACAAGATTCTTTTCGGAAGTCGATGTCACTTTACTCACATTCGTTTTTTGTTGCTTCACTTTATTTGTTTGTAGGTAATCCCTGTTTGAGGGTCATTCTCTCTTTCCTCTTCGTCTTAAAATCTCAAAGGATCGAATTGAAATGGCAAAGGAAATGTTGCATATAGACTTACGCAGCTGGGAAAACATCTAAACTGGGTGGGATTTAGCAAAGAATGGATTGCCCTGCATTACATTACATTTCACATTACATCTTGTGAAATAAATCGAGTCTATGGCTAAAAGGGAGAAAAAGAGGAAAAACAAGTTGACTGTGCGAGATACGAAATTCGGAGAACGTAGAGTTGAACACCCGCTTGGTTCACGACAACACGGCAAGAAACTTTACGATTGCTTTTCATTACATGTACATTCTCTCCTACCACTACTTGCATTTTTACACTGTGGCTATGTGGCATATTCTACCACAGACCACAGCACTGTTTTTACTTTTGTCAATTAGCTACGGCAATTAAATCTAATTCTTACATTTCATATTCATGGATGCGATCATTTCCTGGAAAAGTGAAATATGGAATGATAGAACTTCGCGGAAGAGGAAAGTACGAAGAAATGACGATATGGCTGTTCAAAGACATTTTTTACGATGCAAAAGATTTGTGCGTGTAGTTTTGGAACGTAAGTTAAGCTGGTGGTAGTAATGTTAGTTACTTACATTTTCCTTTCTTTTGCTGAACTCTTTTTGCTTCTTTTGTTTGCACAGTGTGTTGTAGCGTAGTGTATAAATGTATCTTATTGTTTTATTTGACTACGCGATCTACTATCTGTATTCAACTACTAGCTTAACGAAAGTAGTGAATGACTGTGAAAAGATTGCTGCTTAGGATGTATGTTTTGTTTCCCCAGCTTAGCCTAGCGTGACTAAACGGAAAAGATCTGAGCTGATCCCCCAGTCACAAGTCAAGTAAAAGTTAAACTTTTATTCCATGAGCAAATAAACAGACAAGCATATCATGGCATAGAGAAATTGCGTGTCGAGTGTGAATAGATGTTCGATTTTTTGTTCGTAAAGAATTTGGCTATCGACAATTTGCAAACAACAGCCAATAAATATAAATGCTGATGTGAAGAATGTGGATTCATGTCTTTTGTACGGATTCCACAGATGATTTGACTTTGGAATTGCCCCTTTTCTACATAAATATTCCGCACATACCCAGGAAACAGCAGCATGAAGTAAAACGGGCCTTTATAATAATAACCGTTTAGGTACTGCTAAACAAATTCATACGAGTAGTTTTTTATGTTCTGCTAGTCCACATCCAATCAAATAACCCTTTATTCAAAATGTGTATGCCTACATGGATACATTTTCGTTCGTGCACGAATTGCAAATAGTCTGAAATAAATCCTCTTCCATTCGGCTCCTACTAACAATCCGTCTCACTCTCGTGTTTATAAAAAAATGTAGTTAAGTACAGTTTAACTTTGTTTTAACTTCTCGATAGGATTCTTCACAATCCTCATAACAATAATGGGAAATAAAGACTGCACAAGCTAAAATAGTCTCCTGCCGATTTAACTTAAGTAAAACTAAAGTCCTTGGTCTGGTAGGCCATGACTTTTTAATAGGACCCATTGGACTTTTACAACGAATAGTACTGAAACTCTGATGTTTGTTTTAACATTCGCATTGCTTAACCCCGGGTTTATCTATCCCAATTCCAATTCAGAAATGAATGAAACATAAAAACACCATAAGCCAAATACAAAACTGTTGTAAATGGCAAACGGAGGAGGCTGTCGACGAAAACTATCTGATAAGGTCGTAATATTATTGAAATGGTTATGACAGTGCACACAGTAGCACTCGTATCATATCCGATATTGGTCTTGGCCATGACTACAATTTCAACGATCAGGTTTTATTGTGTTCCTTCCTATTAAAGGATGTCTATCAAGTAATTTAACGCATTCCCAGTGTACAAAACACAATTGCAGTAATAGAAACACTGCGTTAAGTTTTGTAAGCAAGTTCGAATGAGCTTGTCATAATACAAAGGCTGCAAGTCCTTATTAACAAGTTGCAAAGTGATAAGGTCTTGTAGTACTTACACACAGAAGTAGAGTACTCCACACGATTCTATTTAAGCTGTAGAGGTCCACAGAGAAGCAATAATTCTTGGCTTAGTACTCAAACTAATGGGCTCGGCAAATTATAGCCTTTCCAATGGACTCGCATGCAAATTATACAATTAGTCCAGTTTTGCTTTTAGCTCACAGAGTCCTTAATACGCTTTAATAGTTACTGCCGCACTTCCGCTTGCCAAGTGTGAGATACTTGTTAATATCAACAGCAGTAACTGTATGTTGTTGTATTTTTACTCGTCTGTGAATCCCCTTGAATTTCCAAGTTTTTTATACGATTATGAATGCTACTCCAATTATAAAGGTTAGTTCAATCCGAAGGCTTTTTCAGGCTTCAATCAAATACTGATTAAACAGAATTACTATAATTACAAGTGTTAAGGCCAAAGTAGTTTGCGGTTTTTTTGACAGCTTACCAAATGCAACTCTACTGTCTACGCACGATAAAATTCTCTGTTCTTCATTTCTAGGATTCATTCAGTTCTCAATTGCTGACAAATTAACAATCTTTTTACTTGCACGAAAAATACGTAAGCGTAAAAATATACAGAATGTACAATAAATTAATTCAATTCACAAAAGTTTGCATACTTTAACTTTTCTGTTGACCGAAGGCCGTCTTCCCCGTATAAAGTTCATCCATACTAGTGACATGATTTTTATCTGTAGATTGTAGTGTGTGTGTAAAATGAACAAGAAAGTTCCACAGCTAAAGATACTAGCAAAGTAACCCAAATTATTTAATTAAAATAATTCACAGTTAATCAATCTTAGACATTTACACTTTTGTAGTTGCATTACATATGAATGTATATCAACGGTATTATAATTCACTTAATAACTGAGTGATTGATTAACAGGATGAAGTAACAGGAAGAAAGTCGGGTTTTGTGATGCTTTACAAAGTCGTGACACGGACTTGACTTGAGTCTTTTGTTTCGCACTCAATCAAGGGAAGACAAAAGATAGATTGTAATGATAATGACATTTTTCTCGTTAGCTGTTGATACTAATGCTATTTAGAACTAGGAGAAGATATTCCTTCCCAACTGGCAGCCGGGAAAACAAGACATGGTTCTGTGCTTTGTTGTATTCTGAGACCCGTGAATGAGCTTTGTTTCAATGAAAGCTGACAACAAAAGGGAGAGAACAAATGAGACGATCCGTCAATCACATTAGCCAAGAAATCTTCAGCGTGTCACTCGCGAGTTGTATTTTCAACTCATATGAGAATTGAGAACCCGAAACGCAGGCTGAGCACTTCCACCACCACCATGAAACACCAAATGGCAAAAGGAAGATGCTTAACCACGCAAATTAACTTCAGAGCGTTACGAAAACCTCTAGTGAGCAATTCAAAGCTGAAGATTCGTAGAGTGCGGTCGTACCTTCAATATTAGTCAAAATACAAATAGAAAGTTTATTATTCTTTTGGAGAAATTGGTACAAAACAAATGCTAAAACTGTAGAGGTTGCAATTACGGTGTAGAACAGATTTTTAATATTTGGCATGCCTTTTTATGTATGTAACTGTAACAGATCCAAAATTCCAAACTCCTCTTCTTTCGAATATAATTTTTATGACAGCAAATACTTCATTTAGAAATAAAAGAGCTGTAAGAAGACACTTAAGCCCTATATAAGCGCTTCACTTAAGATATAATTGCTGCACTAAAACTTTATACCGATGCAATGTAAATAAGGATCCAAGGAAAGAAAAAATAACAATGTAACGATGAGACAGTCACAAAACAAATGTATACTCGATCTTCACTCGTTAAAAATTACTCATTACGATTTTTAGAAATAGTCAATAATATATTTAAGTATTCTCTTTGTGATAATGTTAAAGGCTGACACAGGAAGTACACACGTGGTTGCTGTTTTACGACTCTGTCTAAAACTGCTTCTGACTCCATAGTTAGTTAGTCATTCAATAAGACTTGAAACTGCTTTGAAGCTCATACCACGCCACACACTTCCAGTGCATCGCCCAAAATCATGAAGGTGAAAAGTTACAAGTACAAGCCAGCCAGGATACTTTTAGACTAACGAAACTGTCGGAATGTAATGTAATAACAGTAGCCGTGTGCAATGAATACGTGTCACAGTATAAAAGTCTACAAGAATAAATAGGCAGTAGATCCTCCGTCTCTGTAACGTTATCTATACCCGCATCTTTGTATATAATATATAATGAGAAATATTACTGTGGCATATGATGAGTGAGCCAGCAGTTCATCCAAGAGTAACGTAATATGCATTACTAATACCCGTCTTAACTGAGGTCACTGTAAGCGTTTACACTTGTGCGAAACTAATTATGTATACGCTACACAATAAACCTCATGCGTTTCATTTTCTCTTCCTCATTAAACTTCCAGTTAAACCTCAATGTTAATTTGATGAACCGTTGTTATATTATGTTCGTATTTTAGATTAAGACACTTACACTTGCTCCATTATATAATTCATCTCATATAGTATAATGTACTCTGCACAGCTGCACCTATTCATTTAATGTTTTATATAAGGCATCATCGCACAGGAGCTTTTATATATTTAGCTTATCATTTTCAAAATCAAGGTGCATTGAGAAAATCGCAATAATTTAAGCAATCCAATTTGCCACTGGTGTGTCAAAAATATTTTATTGCGTACATTTATCTGTGATTTTTATTACGGGCATTTATCTGCGATTTTTATCGCACATCCACCACACATAGTAATATTGCTCCGAGCAAGAAATCTAGAGTTAGCCTGGCAACCGTCTTTCTCAGTATAAATACGGTTGCCCTGGCTCTAGATTTCTTGGCTCCGAGAGAAGCTAGAATCCTTCAAAAATAATGCACTCGTGTCGTGTACATCAACTTTACAATCGTCATCGCACAAGGCACGGTAGTATTCAAAGCACATACTTGGTTTGTACTGTAAGGGTAACGCATGATAAAGTATCTCAGAGTAACGATTGAGACAACCGAGAGACTCAGAGACTATACCGCTGACTTTAGAAGTGCTGCCAAAAATCTGCACAGAAAAGACAGCAATCTTTGTCGTAAGCTACCGTCCTATCTTAAAACCAATCTAATCTGATTCATCCTCTTATATCCATCCACTGTGAAAATAAATACATGCACACAGTCAAATCTTCCACATACATACATAACCCTCACTATACAAATACATAATGCATTGCATGTTACTTATGGTCCTACTTATACCTCCACATCAAGTATTTACTTACCGCACCACGTTACTACACCCATGAGTCACACAAAACCAAACTTGTGTGTTTATATACCGAACTCAATACATAATTACCCGGGTATATTTGTACTAGTGCTAGTAAACATGAGCATCGCAGACCTCAAACCATCTTAAATGAAATGTAGAATCTACAAAGAGATTTTGGCTAAGCCCACGTCTTAAGGCAAGTGAACCATTTAATTCTGCAGCCAAACCAAACAGGTAGTAGTAGAAACAGTTGAGATTGAGATAGCGTTGTGAGGGCTCAAGTGAATGATGGATTGGTTTGGATGAGACTCCTGCATCAGTTGATTTCTACAAATCCTCCAGTGTTTTTTACACTTGCTTGTTTTAATTTCTGGGTTTTCAGGCCTCAGTTGTTCATCTTAATATATTATGTGAATTCTACATGTAACATATAACAATCTTATCTACAACATCTTACTTAACTATAAATATAGTAGGTATACACGTGTATAAGATACATTCTCACAATTTCGTGTGAATGTGAACTAAATAGAAACAAAAACAAACAGTTTACAGACAGAGTAGTGGTAGCTGTTACTGTGCTGTGGTACTTATAAGAAGAGGCTTGTGGGAGAATGTATATGGTAAAATAATATATCTCCATTTGACTCCTTGTTTCTAGTCGACATTATTATTATTATAGTTGGATAAAGGCAGTAAAGAGTGACATAAAGTATGGTCACAGCAAGTAATAATATGTTGCCTATTGAGTCCCCCATAATGCTATAAAGCATGTAATGCAAGGCAAGAAATGACTTGCTGCGGCAATTCGGTTCAGTAGTCGTGCCACATTAATTATCTTGGTCAAACCTCAGGAAGAGTAACATATTACACTACAATACACTCCACTAAACCAAACTCTACTACATTCTACACAGAATAAAGTCACCGGGAATATCCTAAGCCTAAAAGGTACTTGCACACATAAACAGAGCATCTCACAAGTTAAAGCAACAACACAGCAATATCACGATATGGCACAACATGCATCAACTTCACCATCACTGTTCTTCTATTCATCATCATTATATTGCTCCACATTACAACTTACATCAGAACACATCAAACTTTCTTGGGTCTTTATGTTTATCCTCCTTTTTGGCTTGGCCGACTCCTCTTTCAATTCACACACCGTGCCGCGTGTAGTGTATTACTTATATAAACGCGTGTAAAGTACTATTTACCACACTAGCTGTTTTGTTCAAGATTATGGTCATGTCTGGGCATCTGTATTCTGTGTAATGCCAAAAAATATGGCGAAAGAAAGCTGCACAATCGTGTGAACAATATTACATAGGTATACTATAGACTACATTGCAATTTCGTCTACAATAGTCAATAAATACCTTTAGGCCATGAGCTGTGAGCATGGAAGGAAAATCTGATAAGGCGAAGCCAGGATTACTACTACTTGCAGTTCCTAATCAATCTTATGACACTTTCACTCTTCTTCGTCCTTAAAAACCCTAATCTGTTTTACCGTCAGAAATCTCGTCATGCTAGGTATATCATTATAGTTAATAATAGTAGCATCTCTCTATATAAACTGCAATATTAGGTTATTGTTATCTTTGTGAAATCATTTTAGGGAGCACAGTTTACTCTGCTATTGCTGATGCCAGCAGAGCAAATAAAAATTCTTTCTCTAATGTAATACCGCATCAGCGAAATGAATTCAAGATATGTGAACAATTTAGCTTCTAGCAGCTAGCAACAACTATGATGAGATGAGTGTAAGTAAACTTATCTGATAGGCTAAAAGATAACCATTACATTTCATTTCTTCAATGAAAAACTATTGAATCCATCCAGCCTCTGGTAAAATCCGAGTATTTTGTACGAGAGAGAGAGAAGTCCAGTGAATTGGTGCAATTAAGGGAAATCTCATCAAAAACGATAAGTTGAAGGAGAATGTATCGTTTGGGGCAGGATGGAACTGACATGGAGGAACATAGTCGGGATAATTCATAACACACAGAGCGGACAACCTCAGTGAGAAAAATGTCACGCTTGGCCCGAACCAATATCGATTTGATTGTCCACTCTAGTTATTTTTGTGTTGTATGTGCACATAAATACAAGCGACGGGAGTGAAAGGGAGAGTTGGACGAGTCATCCATGAAATCATGTGCAATATAAATGTACAAGGATCTCTGTGAGATCTTCTTGAAGGGACAAATATCAAATGCCGAGACCAAGTGTAATGAATCTCCTCCGGTCTGATCTCATACGGTGGCTAAGCTTTCGCTCCAGGAAATTATCCAGAAATCGAAAGCGTGATACTGATTCTTATTCCAGAAGCATGGAACCCCTCCCTATCTAACAGTATTAACATTTTATTCTACTCCTATTGCTCTCACACATTACTATTACGGATTCTCGCTAAACTCAAATACTACTCGACGCATCTTAGTACAACCACTTCACTTTATTCATACTGCTGTGCGTCTGAAGCATCACATAGAAGCGCTCATCCTTCTTCAAAGTGCTTTGTCTATAGGTGCCGACATCACTATTCAACCATCAAGTTGAAGATGAGTGTGAGGGTGTCTCACAGTTGCCAAGCACTGACGAAAATCAACTAAACACCCGCTGATGACATTTAATACTTCAGCAGATCCAACACTCCACAAAATACAGAAAACATGCATTAGCCAACAGCTTTGTACCATTGTGTATTCATACTTCCAGGCTACATCACAAAATAACCAATTCATAACAGTTTACTCAACTATAAGTCTGATCTGGTTTACCCGATCTCTAAATAGCACAATTATCGTACACAGAAATATGTTTAAATATTTTAAACCAACTGAGAGATAAGATGATGAACTCAATTTAAGCATCTGTACCCTAGATACCCGAAATTTCACACTTAGCTTAACAAAAATACCCGGAAGCTTTTCAAATAATATATATCAGCTTGTAACACCGTTAATTCACCTGCTTACATTTCAGGACAATGTACCTAAATTGTAATAGCCGTTTTAAGCTCTTATACTAGCTTAGAACCACCCACAGTTGTGCGACTTAAATTTATACCAATAATAATTCCAAAGCAGTGTAATCCCCTTGTTAAATGAACCGTGCGGTTTGTTTTAACTAGCACGATTTACTAAAGCACATTCTTACAAGTCATTTGTTCCAATATGGAATCTTAAAATAAACCATATTAATAATAATAAGTATTAACTACCTATATTAATTTGCTTCAGACTACAGGGTTCGTACGATATGGACGATTAAGGAATTGGCAAAGTTTGATATATATATACGTAATATTGTTGTGATACAGAAATGCAGTATTACGCTGTGAAATGTAACATCCGCTTGTCGTTCTTTTCTACCTTATTTACCCTGGTGATACAGGCAGAGCAGCCTACACGACGACATCCTACGTAAATGTGATGTAAGCACATGCTTAAACCATTCATCATCCATAGTGTAAGAATATCTCTACGATATTACTACTAATGTAATCTTATTACAACGCATTATATCTGTCAGCAGTTATGCTGCTGTATAAAAAACAGCTAGTGTTAACTTTAACAAACCATATTACTTCAGAACATATACATACTGACTCCAGTTTGTATAGAAAATGAAAGACAACGGGATGAAAGTATAGTAGAGTTTGTTACAATAGAGTGTGTACTTGTAATGGTGTGTTAAAATTGTAAACTGCCAATAGTAAAACTGTGCATTGCATTCCCCGTTGATGTACATTACACAGCTTTAGCATTACTTTGAACGTGGAACATTGGAACAGTCTGTACCATTTCACAGACTGAAACAATTAGTCAAATACTTGCCAACCAAAAAGAATGTACAGGCACTTAATTGAATTTACGTTTGATTTACGTACATTCCTTTTTACGAATGAGAAAGCGAATCTACCATTACCAATGTACTGAAACTAATTGATAAAAATATGTAAATAAAGTACACAAATTCGGTACATATCAAAAAGTAATAAAATGTTGGTTTTTAATATGATAATTTAATTCCATTTCGAAGAATTTGGTCACTTTTCACAGTACGAGATTCCTTAGGCGAAATTCTCTCCCCTAAAATGAATGTATGATTCAAAGCAAATACAGATACTAAGAACAGTTATCCCAATTATTACGTATTGTGAAGAATTTGGTGGTTGAAATCGCTATGCAATGCCTTGAGGCAAGTGGAGGATGTAAAATACGAACTATGTTGGGATACTATGGTGTAAAGAATTAATTGAATTAGCATATTTCATATTTACAAATGCAAAACAGGCCATTCCGCTGTGTATTAATAGTGAAGCTGCAAAGCTGGATTAAGTTGGCTAGATTCTAACTGTTGTGATGTGCTAAACAGTATAGATTTTCCAAAGAATAACATTCTATGTATGTGGTACTCTGCAAAACAAAACTATACTACAGATGATATACATTAGAGGAAAATATGCAGAATCCAGACGGGTAGGTTTGGCAGTTGTAGTTTCTACATCTACATTAGTACCTCCAAGTGTAATATGTGTATATGTTGTGGTGGTAGAACACATGGAATACACGTACTTTGCAATTCAGCCACAGTAAGGAAAACCGAAAGCAAATGAAACCAAGGACTATTCTGTGAAAGAGAAATGTGTTCTCAAATAATGACAAATACATTCCCCTAGTGATCTTCTCCTTTCGGTGAGTTTAGTTAACTCTTCTCTTAGGGTCTAGCTTTACTGTAAGCCCAACCCACACAACACCAAAACAGACGAGAAAAGCAAGGTCTGGATTGTGCCTCTGCTTTCTTTCATGTCTCGACAATATATTTTCCTGTATTACAAACAACTGGAGAAATAATGGCACGACGAAACAAACTGCGGGTATACACAAGCACAAGACCTAGTCATCGTATATCTGTTCTAATCTAAATATACAACTTTCATTCGAAAATTTGTTCTCGCTAGTGTCTTCTGTACTGTGTTACTTTACACAGGAATATCACTTCCACCTGCTCAAGCAGTTTTAAAAATATTAAATATTTCTCCCATTGTAAGCTCTCTGTAAAAGGCTGCCAATTGAGTATATTTTGGCAAAAACTGTGTGGTTACCATTAAAATTCTATGAAAAAAATCTACTGTGCTTCATCACATTTTTTATTTCAACGGATGCCGAGAGCGTGTCCGTTGCGACAGAATGGCAGGAAAATAAAAGGATTGGCTTGTCGTGTGTAAAGCGAACATTTTTATCTTGCAAATAAATGTCGCTTCTTATCCGCTGACAAAGTTACATGTATTGTAATACACAAAGTGTAACTTGTAGTCTGTGGCAGTTACCATACGCCTGAACTCCACAGGGGTGCGATGAAAAATTATGCCTGCAATATTATGCATTATTTTATTAGTTGCCCTGGCCTGTGAAAAACACGACAGTCAGTCGCTCTCTTTCAAACACCTACGTATAACGTCTACTATTATTATAAAGAAAATATTTATGCACGTAGATTCATCTGACATTTTGCCTTGAACAAACCGAATACCAATCTAATCACATTTAAAATTATGAAAGCTCAATCAATCGACTTGATGTTGCATGCAGTTGGAACGTTATCTAAAGATAAAGATATCCTTTTACTATATGAAACTGGGACAATAATATATATACAGTGAATTGCACCACTAGAAAAGAAAATAATAATAGCAAACGACCCACAAACTTTATCTACGCTCAGCAGTCACTTTGACAAACGGATTTTAAATTTCATGAGGCAGTAACTCTGCATCAAAGCAAATGATGGTCCTCACATCATATGTCTATTTAGCCCTTGATGACACAAACAGAAGTAGTCCGCAATAAATATAAGTTTAAGATTGTGTAAAAATAACCCACCTAAATATTTCTTTCGTTCTTATAGATTATAAAGTCGACGGGTGGCTACTAGGAGTCCCTGTACAATGTTTAACGATCATTTGCTCTTTGTAATCTTTTCGGACGGGGAAAGACAATGCTATTTGATTAGGATAAACTGATCCTATTTGTATCTGTAATACAAGAAGAAATCCTTGACGATTCAATGTTCCAGTTTTTGCTTGTCTTGTCTTCCAGTACACAACTACTCCGTAACGAGTACGAGAAAGGTAAAAAGTGGTTGTCATGCCTTAAGTAGGCAGAAGGCACTTGATGTAATGTAATTCTCATGTAGTTGGTCTGCCCTGGTGCTAGATTAGTTTTCTCCGCTGGAGTGTAACGAAAGAACAGGACAAGACTATACTCTACCACTAGAAATACTCAATCTATCCTTATACATTTCTCTGCTTTCACTTTAATGTCGGCACAATTCGATTGTGCAGCTTGAATACTCTCTAATACAGATAGAAGCCGAGAAGTAACTGTTTTGTACAAGCTACCATCATTCAGTGAACTAGAAGAACTTCAACTTACTTAGATACTGTATACAAATATACTGTGCAGAGTCTCTGTATAGAATCTCATGGCAGTGTTACATTCTGCCTTGCCAGTCTGAGAGAAGTGTGAGTATACGTATAATATTTTAGTATGTAGCTGATTCCAGCGGTACTAGATGGTTGCAAGGAGTATATCCAGTTTGAATGAAGATGTATCTGCGAGAAGAGTCCGAGAACGCGACAGGAGAACAGATGAGCGAACACAAGATACCCCGATAGGAACAACAGTAATGGCATTCAAGAACCAAGGCTAAACGAGTCACATAATATACACTTTAACATCTGTACATCAAGTAAATGCTAGGAAGGAGAGTCTGAGAGAGAATCGAAAGAAACTATATACACATAGATATTATGATACTTGTATTCTTGTCTGACGATAAGGATGAGGAAGGATCCGTGAAGCGACTGAGAATACAGATATGATTTATGAAATGACAGTTGCATCTAGCATTGATTCATTTTATCCACAACTAACAGATATTCTAACTCAAGTGTTCAGTGAAGAACGTGGCTTTTTAGTTTAGTATACTGCTGCTAGGAATAATATTACTATTACAAAGCTGGACTTTCTATCCTACATCTACAATTCACCTACATTCACAACATCCCAGATGACTTGGCAATCACAGATACAGATACAACATATATTTTAAGAACAGACAGAACAAACTGATGTGATCAGCTCAGTAGTTTCTATTTCGACAACATGCAAAATACATCTGTACTACATAAAATCTGATTTCTATACAACCAATAAACTTGGTAGGTATATGGAAATTGTGCAGGAAATACGTGAGCACTCATAACAATATTATTACGGTCTACAGAAATTTTGTGTATGAACAGAACAGGAGTATTAGTGATACTACTATACTACAGAGAATTATAAACAGTCTGAGTCTTGCAAAATGAGACTAGCAGCTGGTGAAAGTCAAACATTTCCATTTTCTAAGGATAAATGTATGGGCAGACAAAAGCAGGGTATAATACAATGTATACTACATAATTCACAACTAATACACCCACGCATTCCATTGTTTAATATTGCAAACATCTACACAATCATATTACGTCATACCACACTATCTCGTCTAGTATCTCGATAAATTGATCTGTCTCTGCAACTTAAATGCAGAGTATGGGGAGAAAAGCGCTTTAATGAAATATATGTCTATGCGTATCCACATAAAATATAAAATGCACTCAGAAACAAGAAGTGACTCATGAAAATAATGTATGAAAATAATATGCACAATATGTAATATAATATCTAATGATATACAAAGTTAATTTGCATCTTTATTCCACATGGAAGCAATTCAACGACAGATGCACTCTGATAGAATTAGGTTCCCACATTGTGCATAGTTACATAGTCCATGAAAAGTCCACGTACATTTTGGACGAGGGAAGGAAACTCCAATGGATTTGCATTACTACATCTTCACTTTTTGTACATTATGAAATAAGTGTAGTGTTTATTCGGGTTTGTAACGGTACTCATTAGAAATGGGCTCGTCGCCACTGCACTTTGAAATAACTTAACTTACCCAAGAATGTTATCACATTAAAAATCTCTCTGACAGAATAAATTTTTACATAAATGTTATTTTTAAGATTATTTATTACACACTATATGCACTGATTTTACTGATTTACTTGTTTGTAAACTGCAAATGTATATTGCAGTTTGTTTTCCAAATTTTTCCTACCTTGGAAGGCTACCTAGGTCATTTGAACAATTTGAAATTCAACATCGTATTCTACTCTCCCAGGTTCAATGAAAATGCTCAAGGTATCTTTCTAGTTTTGTGTATGCAAACAAATTTCGCAAACGTTTCAAGCTAAATCACATACTGCTGTTACTGTAGTTTTTTGTGTTGTTGGAAATAGGAGAAATATAAATATACGGTTAGTACTTCAAGAGTGCCGTGTATTATGTGAGTGACAGATGTATTTTGCAAAAGCAGTGCACACAAGCAGATACAAACACGAACATATGTTTGCCTTCTCTTATAGTATAAACACTCATTCAAGAGTACCCATACATCAAAGCCAAAAATTTTATGGCACGTAGGAGACTCTGAAAAAGTAGAGTACTACTGCTGTTTAGAATACGACTACATAAAAATCCTCATATTTTGCACAATATTTTAAATAGATCAGAGAAGGCTGCGACCATATGTTGACATTTCCAAGCAAAAATAGGATGTGCGAACTTGGATACAGTAAATCAGGTTGACTTTTGCGAGGTTTCAAAACTTATGCTCCTGCCTTTCCTAATAAGTTGTACGGTCCTCTCGAAGAGAAACTAAAGCACTCATTTATATCAAATAAAATACACCACTTGTAAACTTAGACTAGCATTACCATTAAATAGGACTATTGCATTGCTTCAGACGAAAAGCAGAAGGATCATGCGATGATGCTGAGTGTGTAAACGAGTAGGTGGATGTATTAGTATTTCAGATACAGAACAAGACTAACAGAAACACAAGTCAACATCTAAAAGCGTCCGTTTACAAAATACACGCATGATATATGACCAAAGTAATAACTATTACTCACACATGCACAAACACACAAAAAGATAGCAAGTATAGTTTTGGCTCGACACTAACCTGTTGACATAGTTCAAATGAGTTCTGGCCAAGAGCACCACCGATTGCCATTTCCATTGCCATGTCGATGCCGCAAAGGCCATTTCCAGTTCCATTCAAACTCACATCCGTCGTTGATAAGGAGGGTGCTCCGCTTTTGTCTGTTGTAGCATCATCACTGCATCCGCTGAAAAACCAAACCACATAAAGTTCAAAGTAAAGGTAAACATTGATATTGCAATACTCATGTGTACAAACTAAACTATTTTTCTAGTGTAACACAACATAACCTAAGGTACTCTTTCAATAATTTCTGTAACACGATAACATGACAATTCCTTTGTGGACGGAAAATAAAGTCAAACACAAACGACGACGAAAATACCGAAAATAGGAATACAGATAGGTACGTATGATGACACTTTTGATCATAGAAGTTCATGCGGTAACAATGTCGGAAGGAGATTCCATTTTCTGTTTACACAGTTATCTGTTTTTCGGATCCTAAAATCAATACAAATAAATAGTGTAGGTACTGCACAAACTTTTTCAATAACAAGGCTGAGAGTTACAGAAAAAGCTAAGTGCATTTGACCCTTGATGACTGAATGGTAGCTTTTACATATTTCTCCTCTCCGAAATCGATTTCCCCATATACTACCTTAATTGCATTAGAGATATGAACAAATTCTTGGAATACAACAATAGGTAGGTAGATATAAGTATATATCAAAGGAACTTACAAGCGTGGCTAGACTTAGACTGAAACTGACTAATAGCCATTGAACAATACCATACACTTGTTCAACTCTGACCGCTGAGAAAGGTTTTTTGCCAAATTATTTGCTTGGTTGCACAAAACTTCCTTTACGACTACGACACTTCATTCTGTATCAATTAAAAAGCACCCATGCCATATCTACCTCAACACACCTACCTTCTCCACGTCATACTTTCAAAGAACTCATTAAAAGAATGGTATCCATGCAATTCTCTTACAGAAAGGTTACTTCCAAATAATTGGAAAGCGTGTCCAATCATTGCAAGCTGAAAAAGTCTATTGTGTGCAGAATTTGTTATTTAGGTCGCTGGATTCTTTAACATTGGGTTAACACTTTCGACATTTGTAGAGCAATAGAGGAATAGTAAGACATTCGTTAAAGCACACCATTCTCTATCGGCTAACAAGGCAACGTCTCACAATATGAAGATTCTTTCAATATTAGAATCGGATCGAGACACGGCTGGCATTTCACAGGAATTTATAGTGAAACAGATGTAAACAGTGATAATACTGCTGCTACTACTCTTTGTTAGAGAAAGGAAGAAACAAACCTAATCCTCGTTGTCTACCATTTCCACTTCAGGTATTCTAAATTGATTTTCTTCAACAGTATTAGGTTAACCTTTTCCGGATAACGAACCAAATCAGTCAGAATAGAGAAATAGCTTTTCTAGCCAAACCGAACGAGCAAGTAGCCGAACACAGTTGTGCAATTAGAAGAATATCTCTGCTGTATATAGTTGTAGAACATAGTATGTATGTATTACCTATTAAACTCCAAGCACGAGTAAACAACAGAACATGATGAATGCTTACACTCTTCCCAATTTACCCGTTCATATCAACAGAAGTAGTTTAGGTATACATTGTATGATATTTTGAGTACTAGAAACGATCGTTTTTATCAAGCTTTTCTACAGACACTACAAAACTCGGAGCAAAGTGTACATTTACCGCTGGATTACTTTCTCTCTGATCCGTCAGCTAAAATTACCTACACCGGGAATGTAAAAGGATAGGACATGTCGTAAAGCCAACATAGTCACTAAACTAAAAAGAAGTATCGAATTTCTAGTTCATAAAGGTACTAGTATGAGTTGACTGACTTTTTGACCCGCCTTTCATCCTATTTACTTAACGTTGCCCCTTCCATTTCATTATTTCAGTTTTTCACGGGAGTTTTTATTTGCCGACTATTATCATCTCTTCGTCATCCTGACCTGAATCAAATAAAACTCGGCTATACCTGCGTACTACTTTATCCAGTAAAACCGAACACCCTTTTTAGGTCTTGCAGAACATGTTTAAACCCTAGATTTGTTTTGTTTTACCTTTGTACTATCTGTTTAAAGATTTGACGACAATCCGGGAATCAGGAAAGTTTCTATACAAGCAACACAAAAGCCAGAGTCCATACAAAGGAGTAGAAACTAATGAATTCTAAGAATTCGGCTGAAAGGACAGGATGGCAATAATACAAAGGCATCGTAAACCCAATAAGTAAGTGTACTGTGAACTGGAGTCAAGTCAGCTCCCGCGTAGTCTTCCTTTGCCAAATGTACAGTCCAAACAGTGAAAAGAAATGAATCCAGTGAAGTAAAAAAGCAAAAGCCAGAAGGGGAAAGAATCCGACCCGCATTTGATCAGATATGGATGTGATCTCTTGTTTGATATGCTATCATCTTGAATTCCTCAGTCAGTTGCTCCCACTATTAAAGACCATACCGCTCTTCTTACAAGGCAGGCACTAGAGCTAACCAGCACTCGACCAGAAGACAAAACTTTGTGAAATTTCCCTACACACTGACTGTCTTACTTTCTTCCTTGGCTTCGTCAAGGCTATAAACTACACGCTACATTGATTTACTATTTGGTTTTATAGACTTGGACTGAGCTCAATAATCCAATGCATGATAGTGATAGTCACTACAAGGGATTTACATTTGGAAGCTTAAATAAAGTCCAGGAAAATACCAAAAGTTTCAATAGATTCTCCGCAAAAGGGAAATCAGAAGAGAATGCGTGAGAACGGAAAGGGAAAGGCTATAACGGAACAAGTAACTCGGATGGATGAGTCAAGCTCGAAGTAATGAAAGGAAGAGTACACAGAAAAAATACAAGTCAAATCAAGTCACACAAGCCTATTTTGCATAATATCAACTTCGTTACGATAAAAGTTGTCGTAACAATTGCCAAGTAAAAGTGCACAGTACTAATGCAATGCAACCTGTGTGTGTCTGTAGTAACAGTAACAGTCTTCAACGAACATCTACATTCTCCAGTCTATTAAATTCTGCTCTCTCCTCAATTCTTTTGCTTACGGTTGTCGTCCTTTGTGTTTCTCCACCAGTCCACCAACCTCTAGTAGAACCTTTTCACTTTTCGCTACACGTAAATCAAACGGGAAAACTCGCACACGATGCAATTTTCTAAAATCTTATCCTTACCTTTTATCCAAAAATAACAAGAAAGGCCAAAGGAAATAGGAAGTTTATTTTGCCATATGTTTGTCTAGAAACCGGTGCAGGTATATTACCATAGTAGAGAAGCCTATAAGTGTGTAAATACACACGCAGTTTAGTTTACTAAGACTATACTCAAGTAAATAGGAATAAACTTTATGAACTCAGGAATACTATGTAGGTATACGTATAACCGAGAGTAGCATTTGGCATGGTATCTCTCTGAAGTACGTACTTATCGTTTTCTTTGTCTTCAGTCTGTCTGCGATGTAAATGTAGCATAAGTAAAGTGGAGGATGGACAAGACATGAGAACGAACGTAACGTAAGAGAGCACTCTCACTAAATGGGCAGAGCTGTCAATCTCCTGTCATGTCTGCATTTATAACGAAGGGCACAAATGGGGGAACGTGGCTTTCATTATTCTCTCCACCTTATTATATGTGAATATAAGTCTTGCTAGTATATTTATGCCAAATACACTTGAATCAGCTTAAACTGAAACTCCTGTTAACAGGCTACTGAATAACTGAATAATTTTACTTCACAATATCACAACTATAACTACTACGCATTTACGATGATACTCTCCGTACTTATAATATTTATAGCTCTTACAAATGTGCGTTTAATCCTGCAGCATGCACATCATTCATAGTCAATCACACGGAAACTCAAAACTAGTTTCCAATTTAAAACTATCCTTGATGCTACTGCCTGTTACAGATAAATCCAAAGATCCAGCCGAAGAGTATCATCAGCTGTCTTACCTACATGTGTAACGCAAACAACTGTCTTCATCCTTCTATTAATTATATTTACTAACTAATGCATAATTTATTCATCCTATATTCATGCTCTCTCTGTACCTACTTGAGATTGAACTCTTGAGCTATACTTTTCTCAGAAAATCTCCAGATTCTTTAGTAGGTGTACACACCTTCTTTATAATCATTTCAACATGTGATTTGAAACTATGACGCTAAATAAATAAACTTAACTAGATCGCAAACTTCAAACTGGCAAATGCAGTGGCCCTTTTATACTTACACTAAGAATAAAGTAATAAGATCACAAATGAGCTAATGTAATATGACATTATTTTTCATCCTGTATTATTATTATGATTACACTACACATGGCGTGTTTCCCCTTTGAGCTATTTTCAAGAATTCAGAATGAGCATCCACATCTGAATATTAAAGTAACTACACAGAGAAAAGAGATGCACACAACTCCACAGAAAAGATTGGGGTTGTGGTGGTGAGAAGAAGAAGAGGAAATATGAAATGCATATTTTTATTCTGTTTTTCTCACATTGAAGAGCTATAACCCTTATACACATGAGTGTAAGCAATCTTTCTCCCTTTCAACTTTCCCTTGTATTATGTGTTGGCTTTTTTACCTACTATAGAGGTATACTATCCGTATTAAATGCAAAGACTAGTGGTAGTTCGTTATATAGTACGTATTATTTACTTTCTCTTGTGGTGTGGTTCAGCTTGGTAGATTACCCTTCAAATTCGAATACTTCAACATTGAATAATAATACGAACATGGATTTCCCTCCTTTGTCATGTCAAGTTGAGTCAAGTCAGTCAGGTCAAAACGGAGTTGCCAATCCAATGTACTTCCATCCTGCTTGGCATCGTTTTACTAGTATGTGGTTTGATAATGGTTTTCTTCTGTACTGTGTTGTGGTGTTTAATAGCATACGTCTAGATGTATGTAAATACTCAGACAATATATCCTTCTAAAAGATATGATAGAAAAGTGAATGTCTGTGCGTATCATGTAACTGGGAATGTTGCTGTTGCATACATACCAAACAGAGCGGATTATTGGATCCGACCCAGAGATGTACATGGAGAGACACAGTACCACATACAACACACACCGTGCATGCTACATAAAATACAAACAACTGCTATAAAATAACATCTGTAAACGAATAGATAGAATTATACATATACTACTGCCCTCGTATATGTAGGGATCAACAAAGAGGAAAATTTGACGCCCGATTGGCTACACATTTCACAGGAGAAATGGTCTGTAAATTTGACGTAGGCACACACGTTCATATTAGTACTAGATAGTAAGTACATACGCACATTATCATAATATTGTTTATTACTCTTACGTAAGTAATGTCACTTATACGCCTACCATGTTAACGTACGCTTCACTAGTGTGTGAAACCTAAAAATTGTGTTTAAAATAAAGTAACTTATTTATCTACGTAGAAAAATCTAGTCTGTTACACAGAGGCAGCGTGGTGTGAATGCAATTTCTGTCTTCCATGAATGGATTATTATCAACGTACATTCCCTTGCACAATAACAAGTAGATTTATGTTCTACTAGCTGCTGCTACTGGTACCTATTAAACTAAACTACAAATAGCATGCATAGGTCATAGTACATACTACATGACATTGTTACGTGAATTTTAATAATATTATACACAAGGACATACAATAAGTGCATGCCTGGTATTCTTTACAATTGAATGAATAGTACTTTGTGTTGGCATGTTTTGTCAATGGAAAGTAGAGCATAATAGAATTCGTACTGTAGTAATGTAATGAACCTACATAGGTACTATTATGAGGTATGTGCATACGTTCAATGAAATTTCATAGCTACTTACATATTATTATATTGCGTTGCATTGTATTTGGTCGATGGTGCAAGGTTGTTATACAATGATACGAGTCTTTTAATAAATTCAGCAATGCTGTAGGGTGTGCATGCTACATACACATAACTGCAGCTGATATAGAACTAAGGCCAACAATGGAATGTGTAATACTAATAATAATAATAAAATGCGCATTACGTGCACACACCTACTACTAACTTTTTTATCGATGAAGTTAAGACAGCTATATTAAGTATCAGAGATATTCTCACAGCATTGATGCAATCCAAACCAATCATCTCACAAGTACATTATGTATTGTACTGCTGCTGTATATATTATGTAAGTTGCATTTTGCCAAAAAATATTTCAGTCCAGAAAAAAAGTTGGCTGGGGAAAGCAGTATGTAGATGCATGCAAGCATGATTGATGATTAATCATGTCAGGATGCCTTTCTGAATTCTAAATACGAGGTACATTTTACTAGAATGTTTTACTTTAATATAAAACATGTAAGAAGTTCAGTAATATGCCTTACTGTTTACTTACTACAACAAAGTTGTAAGGGAAATACTAAACAGGCTATTTTTCTCACATGCTTCATTATTATAATACGATACAAATCTTAATGCTGCAAATATTTTATTACTATGTAACTTACATATTTGATTAGATAGGATTGTAGATTCAATGAAGCTAGGTATGTACCACAATGGAAGATGATTGGAAAACAAAACTTAATTTAAGAGAGATATAAATATAATTGTTCATCTTAGAAATAAACAGTTAGTAAAAGACAACGTACATCACATTATGTAACTTTTCTAAATCTATGCTTTTCAGTTGTTAAAATAATAAATTACGGTGCGGTGGATGGAGTTGCTACATGTACTATTTAGTGGAGTTTGCCAAAACTCTACCTGCTCAAGTTGCCATTTGTAAACATAACATGAAAAAAATTGCAGATGAATATTTCTAACTTCGTCTTACAGATTGCTTCTATCTACACTTCTCTCTGATTGGAAATTTTTTTATCACATTTGAAGTATACAAAATTATGTACAGATACATTCAAATATGCAATAACATCAAAGTGGTATTCTATAGAAGCTGAATCGACTGTGCCAGAAAGGATGAATGTGGACCACATAAAAATTGCATTTTATATCGACGAATTTATTTTCTATGATTTTATTGACGCGGTGTGATTGGTCTGTCGTTTGTATCTTCTGGTAGTAAGTCTATCTGTCTAGATTGGAATTGGAATTGCTTGTTAGTTGCGCTGCAATTCTTAGATATTGGATAAGCGTATTGGATTAGATAAAGTATATGGTAGACGGAAATAAGAAAGTCTGTCGATTGAAGACAGATCAGAATAAAAACATGAAAGACTCTGATAATGATGGTATAGAAAATAAATCGAAGAGTCGAGACTCCGCAACGCTGTAACTCAGTTAAGCTTATGTAGCTCAATTTCTGTGTGTCTGGTGAAAGAAGCGAGAGAAAGTCAATTTCATTTCTTGAATGGTATATAAAAATATAGCGTCTATTTTATGTGCGTGAGCCTTAAACACTGAGGGAGTATCAAAAAAGCAGGCATTTACCATTTTAAAGGTACAATGGAACTTTTACTTGTGTACAGAAACCAGAATACACAAGCATCTGCCAAATTGCCACTTACCCAGATATGTGTTTACAACAATTGACTTTGATAGAGACATTCGCATTTTCTCAAAGAAAGTCCAACTAAAGGAATAATGGAATAATGTTAACTAAAGAAATGAAATGTCTCACCTGTCAGTAGTAGGAGTGTCTGATATGGTTTGCGTGGAATCATCACTACCAACCGAATTTAGTGACTGGCACTGGTTGCTCCGACTTTTCCTCGATGCTTCCCACTCTTCTCTTACGGCATCTTGCACCCGTTTTTGCAGTTCTCTCACTCGCTGTCTTTCTTCCTCCAACATCTGCACGCCTGTAGTAGCAAATAAAGGAACTGTTTCAACTCTCTCATAACCGTTACTTTTGATTGCTTGTATATGTAACAGCAAACACAATCATATTGACTAAAACACTTTCTAGGGTGAAAGTTGTTTTATTTTATTTTCTCTTAAATACATACAACAAATTCAATAAGTCACGGATTAATAATTATGATTGAAATAAAACTGTTTCGTAGATTCACTTAAGAGCAACTATTATAATGTCATCAAGTCCCGACGAAAAACTTTCTCCATGCAAGAGAAGTTTCGTCAAGAATTCATGAGATGGCAAAACCAATGCTTTCACTACATTACGAGTAACTTTTATAAATAGTAGTGAATTTCAGTTCAACATCCGAATTTTCGGTGGATGACACCGCATTTGAATGATCCAAGAATTCCACACTTTACAAGTAACATCAATAAAATAAAATCGATGTGTATCATGTGTGTGACAAACCTTGTTCGTTAAGTAGAAATTCCCGATTTCTTTCAATTTTTCTCAGAGTTTCACAAGTTTTTGCGCCCATTGTGCTTCCAAGGGTGGGATCTATTGGAGATCTTGACTTGATCCTCTCAATGTGAATTGCATCCTCTGCAGATGCATTAGCTTTAGCAAGAGCTCGAAGTTTTTCTTCTAAATCGCTATTCTTCATCTACAAAGGAAAACAGATGTAAGTAATTGCTATGAACAGATTGTGGAAGCAACAGTAAACGCGTACCAATAATAATTCCCGGTGAGAGGGGAGGAAGATATATTTTATCTTTAAATATTATTTGCTTCCATTCGCTCATTTTGAACACAAATCAATAGAAAAATTAATTTGGAACTTACATCTTCCGAGTCGGACAAGTTATCGACGGTAGTTTCAGGAATGCTCAAAGTGTCTGAAGTCGGTCTGGCAGACTCCCGCAACTGAAATACGAAGACAGATATAATTCCAAATTACGAATTCTTAGAAAACTGAATGATGCAGAAAAGTGAAGGAGATTCGACGTGACATGTCGACTAGATTAGACAATGTATGACGAAGATGAATATGGAGTTGAAAGGCAAAATGTGAATCCATTGTACCGTTTCCTCGCTCATATCTGAAAGACGACCAAGGCAGACTGAATTTTCTAATGCATATCGGCTATAAATATTTCACAGTTCGGTGGTCTTTAATAAAATCTACTCTCGCGGTAGCCTTTGTCTGAATTTTCAATAGTGACACAATACTGCACACGAACGCTACACTTGCAATGATCGCTAGGCAAGAAAATTGAGTCTTATGGGGAGAAAAGGCAAAGGATGTATGTGTAATATTCCATGAATGATCTATGCAGCAGTAAAATCCAATATTTATGGAAACGATATATCGACATGATCATTACTGACGCTAGAACAAGTTTGACTCATATTCATATGCTTCTTTGATGTTGAAATAAGTAATCTCTATCGATAAAATCTACTATTCTTCTTTTATACAGATAGCGTATATACAAAAATAAATTTAAAGTATGTAAGAAATAGCCTGAAAGATGATGCTGAGGAACGTGTGTGACACTAATGCCAAAAGATTAAGCAAAAAAAACAAATGATAAAAATTATGCAAGTGAATGCAAACAGTAAAAAGATTTTCCTTTAAAAGGTTTAGCACATGGAGGGTTTGTGGGACACAATGATTCATTCCTCGATTACCATCACCCATGCATAGAATTTACTATTAATAGAGAGCTGATATTTTACAATGGAGTATTTTCTGTGACTTGTCATTTTCTAAATAAAATTATTTGGTTCGACATGATTAGTATTTCCCAAAGCACGTTTGAAGAATGAATGCACAATTAATATTCCTCGAATCTCAAAACATTAAGAAAAATGACTGCCTCTTACTTACAATGTGATTGGATATTCGATTTGCCATTTGCCTATACAAGCAGCATATTTGATATAGATATGTATAATTTATAATATACTTTACGAGGTAATGACTCACATTGTTCATCTCTCTGATTAGATATTGACGATTTTTTTCTAATTTTCCAATTTCTTTGGCAGAAGAACTAAATGATATACGATTTTGACTCTTTAATTGCTCCAGTTGATGCTCATCAGTTAATAATTTTCTGCTTGACTCGGCGAGAGTTTTAGTCAGTTCGTCTCGCTGTGCTTCTTTATTAACTTCATGCTCCATGTGATGAAATTCAGCATCTTCGAATGCCTAAAAATTAAATAAATTAGTGTTGTTATCCGAAATTATAAATACATTGTACACATTTTCATATACATAAATAAATAAATTACTCCTTTCAGTATACTTCCAGTGCATATTTTACTTTGCGTACGTACTAGGTACCCATTCTATTTAGAGTATCAACCCTCGTCCGTAGCTTATTTTACGTAATGCAAGCTTAAGGCTGGGCTTATAGGTAGCAGGTGGGGCATTTCGGTCCATACACTTCCTATGTATTTTGCGTTTTTTGCGATTCCATTTTCAGGCCACAGTTTTCGACCGATTTCTTTCAAACTT
>JABASD010002043.1:0-30859 GCA_019776165.1 Pogonognathellus flavescens
AGCAAATTTGAAGTCAATAACTCAAACCGTTCTTTAGTTATCGTGCTTACGGACAGACAGACAGACAGACAGACAGACGGACAGACGGTCGGACGGACACACGGACAGACCGAAATTATACAAACAACTGACGTTGTTTAATAAAGCCAAGCCATGTACACAACACAAGAGACTTCTATGCGGGCAGTCGAGTCGGGTCTTCCGATGATGATGGCATGCAGTCCAATTTGAATTTTGTTTCTTGCTCCATTCTTGTTTTTCCTCTCTTGTACACAGAGTCAGAGTCATTTGTAAACTTGTAAGTAATGCTTGCATAAGTAAGCAAAACACATTATTATTTTCTCAGCAATTCGAAAATTGCAGGTGCACAGTCTGCTCCTTCACAACACACAACAGCACTTGCTCCACTACATGTTACACGTATAATGTGGCTGTGTGTCTCAACTGACTTGGTGTAGTCACAGACAATAAAGCCACAGACATAGAGCCAACTGAATTTTGTTGTTTTTTGCTGGTGATCCAATCACATTTAATACACAACCTATACATCCCTACCAATACAATACCTATTAGAACAACCATTCGCGTATATTTATGATGTGCCACCTATATGAGTTAATTTCATGTTGGTATTTTCCTACACCACCATACCACTAGTACACTTGATTCACTTATTTTGTAACTAACATAACCCAGCAACACTACAACACTACTGCAGACTCAGACTGAACATCAAACCAAATATTAAACTTGCAATTAGTTTACTAGTCCGCTAAGCCTGTTTTTACAGTGTTAGCATGGTGTTTTGCATATAGATGTTTGAGACGTACGCATTGATGTATAGTCGTGCATGGTAATGGAGTGTACAGCATTGTACCAATAATTCCGGATCAGGTAGGTATTTGCATATACGTTCTGAAAGAGTGACAGGGAAAAAACCCACGATTTTAATTATCACCAGCAGTAAACGGCAAGTTACATTTCAGTTTTTTGTGTTTGGAAATGTGGAAGTGTTCAAGTTTACTTTGTGAGAATGTAGGACAAATTAGATGGGTCTGCAAACATGGAAAGAGTTGTTTTTCGTTAAAAAACAGTTGCCAGTCGAGAAAGGAAAGACAAGCTATCAAATAAAATGATGACCACTTGACGTTTTTCTTGTATCTTGTCGCTCATTCATAAGCAATAAGCATAATTCATACACACACATGTACAAACTCCTTCTGTGCTATACGCACTTACAACTAGTCCTTTTTTGCTGGAGACACCACCACTAGAGGCACTATGCTTTAAAAGAGAGTATAATAGAAAAGCAACAAAGTAACGTAACGAATGTACTTGACATTTGGTAAGCTTGTTGTCTGCCTCAGTCGTAATTAAAGTGAATCGGAAGCAGCTTTTATTCGGCATACACAGACCGAGTGTGAAATGAACGTTGACTTTTACTCGCCGTTCTATGCCTGCAGTTCTGTTCCATGTGCTGAAGCCTTATCTATTAAACACTTCCACATACGCTCATTCTTCAATGCATGGGCATTGCCGCTACTAATATGCTCCACGTATGTGCAACTGTGTTGAAGAGTGGAGGAATTAGTGAATAAAATGTTTTCTCCGCCTGAATGCATGTGAATATAAATATTAGTGGCAGCAGTAGGGAACTGCTACAAACAAACCTTGCTCGTACTGTCATATCTGTCATGTCAGATCAATTACAGAAACGCTCTTGTGCACTATAAGGACACACTGTGAAGTTTTATATTAATTGTAAAAGTAGCATGACCGTCTGCAATGAAAAAGCCCAAAGTTAAATTTAAAACGTCTCAGTTTTTATGGTGAAAGGGAAATGTGCGTTTGGGTGACTGAAGCAGCCCGACAGAACCGTAAGCGAAGCTTGCAGAAGACAATTTACATACGTTGAGTTGAGGACATGGAAGAGCGTTTGAGGAGAGAACATGCACTCAGCATTATCATCACAGTAATCATCATCATTTCATTTCACTATCTTCATTCCCTCCAATGAAAAGCATGTTTTTGACTCGGGTGACATTCAAACGAGCTATGGAAATGTTTATGACAAACTCACCCGTTCATGTTTAGCTAAACCTTTTTTTGGCTTCAAACGACTCAGTGGCTCTTTAAATCGCTCTTTAATGCCCTATGCTATATACTTCTCCCTGTACTAACTACATTGTAGTTTGCAGCTTATGATCTTTTACGACAGACATATTGCTCATTCATCCTGGTTATCAACATCACACAAATACAACCGTTTATTTATTTTCCATTGTCCACTCCTGGATCTAATGCTCATACGTGCATACACATTCTACATTGAATTAACGCTAATAAAGTATACGATAGTTTGTCGCAGGAATTTTATGTTGTTTTGCTTAAATGCATAGCAGAAAGAAAAGATGTTAAATAGCTGTCCCATTTGCATTGTAACTGCAGTGCAGGTAACTAATAAAGGCGAGGCTGCATATAAAAATGTTGACTAAATAACCTCATTCATTATCTTCAATATCAAATTACAGTGGAAAATAAATGATTTCGATTTTCTGTAATTACCTAATTTCTATTTGTGTAAGATGTTACAATATTTTAATTATACTTTCATTCTTAGATTAATATAACGATATGTTCATAAATAGATTCCGCATCTTCCTCAATATCTAAAGAGTAAAGACACAACATTTTTTAGTGCTATTCTATCAACAGTATTCGTCTCTATCCTGACTTTTCACTTACTTCCACAAAAGTTGTGCCTATTATATTCGCATAATACATACAATTTAAGTATATAAGTATTATTCTATAGGTAATATTATTTGCCTTGTGGAAGAGTTTGTGTATATGACGGTGATAATGATATTGGTATGGTATATATGAGTTGGTGTTGGTGGAGAAGTGTTGTGTATAATGTAGGATGGTATTGTATAATTTTGAAAGAAAGCAATTCTGAGAAGACAAATAATGTTCTGGACGCAGCAGGTGTAATGGCTTGCTTCGCTTACAGTCTTCCACCTTTCATATTCCACATCATTCATAAACAAATCTTTTCTTGTATTCTTCACTTCTTCTTCTGCTCCCCACCTTCTCATTTCCAACTTATTGTTCCTTCACCATCTCTCCCTATACATTCTCAGCTATCATATACTTCTTATTGCACCTAAACTACTTCAGCAACCATGCTTCATTGAATTACTGATTTAAAACAGCATACAGGACATTACAGATGTACTCCATTACTCCTTTATGAGTGTAATATAATTTCTGGGCTAGGAGACGGATGTTGAAACAAAAACGAATACTTACAGAGCACTTAATGTCTGCTGAGACGAACTTAAATGTTTTTTTAGGAATCTTATCCAATCAACTGTAGCATTCAATTCAATTGCTTTTTGTTCTACGTACAGCGTACATGTATATGACATGCAAGAAACAGTAGGACGAAGAGATGTTTGTGTAAAGGAGGGGCAGCAGGTAGCGGAGAGAGCGTGGATGGGACTGCTGGATGGGATAAACAAAGAGTAATGATTTGGACAAGTGAAAAAGTCTTTTGCAGTTGTAAAGTTCATTTGATGTCATTTGAGTTGATTGTGGGTTGACAATGAGTTGATTCGACTGTGTAGTTCCTCTGGCCCCTGTTCGTTGTATGCAAAGAGTTGAGCTGTGTTGTTGCAATTGAAACAATGGGAAGGTTGCAATGTGCTTTGTGTATACAGATGCGGCTGGAATTGAGTTGACATTGGTTTGGCTTCTGTGGGGATGGACGTTGAGCTAATCTTCGCTACTGCTACTACTGGGGTTGACAATTGACACAAACTCTGTGGACATGCAATGAAGCCAAAGACACGAAACGAACAGCACGACAACCCAAAGTCAACCACCAAAAGAACCAAAGCACAATCCTATCTCCCTTTCAAATCTCCATTGCTCCATTCATTACTCCCAGAACAAAATCCGTCTCCACTTACATTCTCCTATATAACATCAAAATATATCTAATACTAATCATGTACGTACTACCTCATTTGTGAAATATTTTATATCTAAAATTCCTTCCCAATGTCAAATATTGATTTATGATCCCAATTCATAAAAATAAAACTGCATGTTTATAATCTAAGCCATGAATGGAATTTTTGTGATTCAAACTTAAAGTTTACATTAGCATAATTAGGTTGCTAATACTTTGTCCCCGGCTCTATCTTGATTTCAAATTAATTAGGCATATCACAGTTATATTATTTTGTATGATTTAGTGTGGTAATATTACTGGAGTTTCCTCAGTTTTCTGTAAACCTGTAACATGCATTAGCAAACGATACCTACCTAGATTTAACTGTAGGAAATAAGATTTGTACGAGAATTATAGAATCGGAGCTGAAATGTAGACAGGGTTTAAATGAAGTTTTGTGTAAAGAAGAAATGTGGGAAGAGTTGAGAGTGTGTAGTGTAGAGATGAATTGAGTTGACCCTATCCATCCCGGACTATGACACTACACATGGAAAGAGATTGAAATGTTGTAGAGAGTACGGTGCTTGGTTTGGAAGTTGATGTGTTAGATTTTATTCTTGGCATTCTGTGAAAGTGAGGAGCATTTATGGAGATGTGTGTAGGTATTCTATTATTGATCGGATTAGCCGTAAAGAAAGAAATGCCTTTGCCCATAGTCATCCCCTGTTCCATTGTGCACACTCGACAGATCTTTGTGCAGTGCGTGTCGGGAGACAGAGATCAGGGTGACGACTATTGCTATTGTTGTAGTATTGTCGTATATTGCCACAGAAAATTGAAGAAGGGAAGATGATAATCCTTTCGGAAATCTTTTATGAGCCCATCAGAATCAAATCGGCAATCGACACTCTCCCTTTTCTTATCTGTCTCTCACAATATTGCATTACAACGGCATACTTTGCATTACATCTTCGTGTTCGTACTTACGTCCGCTCATTCAATTCAAACGGGCATTGCTTTGCTTTAGGAGTGTGAACAAGTAATGCCGTCTCTTCCAAATCTACGGCCCTGCTAAGCAAACTGAACTTAAATGCTCCACGACTCACTTATACTTATTATGCGACATGTTCTTCTTTAGTTTCACACACACGTTTTTCTTACGGTTATTACGTGGAAATTCCATAGGTAGTTTCCACACTACGTGCAATGCAACTTGCTATCATATTATTCCTAATGGCTCTCATCTCTCCACACTCCCTCCATGTTCTTCCTTCCACCAAACCTTCCAACCAAATCTCACTTCCACACCCAATCTCTTCCAGTCTAAGTGTCTCCGTACAGTCTCCCAGTCCTTCCTGGCAATGTCGTCAGTCCCATCCATTTCCAAAGACGTAACAGCCTTTACCGTGTGCAATGATACTCAGAAAATGTATTAGCCCGTTGAAATCAAATCATTTGCTGCACTTGTATTTAATATTAGATGTAATGCCAAAGGCCATACACTCGCAAAACATAAAAAATCTGATGAAATGTCAAATGTGATGTAGTAGCAGTAAGTACGGAGCGTATAGGCCGTGTAATTCTACCCTGAACATTTTACAAGAGACGGTTGCTTTAATGCTTTCATCACTTTTATCGCATCACTTCAATACTTCAATCACCCATCATCATCATCGCCAAAGAAAAAGGTAACCATAATCTTCTCTCCCATGTAAATTCTCCTCTCTGTGTATATTGTATCAATGCATTGCATGTATTACTACACAGCTCCATATTATCCTGTCACCACATCAAAACCACTCTGTGTCTACACTCTACCTGGGTTTGCGGTGTATAGTCCTTGCAATCCTTGGCAATACAAAGCAGTGCAAATGCCAAACCACTGTCTGTGTACTCACCTCTTGATTTACATTCCTCTTGATTTACATTTTTCTCTGCTGGCAGAGTGTAATTGTGTAATGTGTTGGAGATGCAATGTATATCGAGGCAGAAAGGGTTAAGCTTAATAATACTGTGTGAGTGATGGTATTACTTATACGAGAAAGATTTTCCAATCTGTCGAATTTCGTTGAATGTTTTCAATGTTGTGCTACCAGGCATGTAAGGATAAATGTACATACAAGCAGTCTCAGTAGAGTTTCGTATTATTGTACTTGTGTAAGTTCTTTTGTAGTGTGGTGTTGGTTTGTTGGTGTTTTACTTTGTTGTGGGTACATAAGATTGTAGAGACGAATGTAATGTATTGGGTTGATGGAGGAGCTGAGTGTTGAATTGGATTTTTGTTGCCCAAAGTGCTTAGAGCTATACGAACTTTAAGAAAGGCGCATTAGAACCTGGGCGGCTGATTTATTCCAGAGAAGATTGAAGAGTGGGACCGTAATGAAATTGCAGTTTAATAATGCAATGCAATTCAATCGAGGCTTTAGCTAAACCAATCTCATCCACACGGCAATCATCTGGTAAAAAGTAAAAAGAAAAAATCACTAAAGTAACGTTCTCAGATGAATGCTTATTAGAAATTGTAATGTAATATAAGTAATAAAATCTAGTACGCAGCCCACTGTATACCATTCATTGATATCATTACATGTAATACATGCACTACGTAATAGATGCAATATGTAATAGATGCAATATGTAATAAGTAGATGTAATGGATGTAGGGTGGTTGTACGATATGGACATAAGTTACACCTCTCGGTAGTAGTAATAATCCTACGGCTTCTATTGTAGCGACGACCGAGTGAGTGGCTTGTTGGTTGGGTCTATACTTAAGAGTGAGTAGATCAGCAACATCATCAGGCCATATTGATAGGTTTCAGGTTTAGGGCAGTCATAAACCACAGAGCGGTAAAGTCCACAGTTCTTCCCTTCCACAAAAATCTATGCAAGTACGAATCTCAAGAAAACGATAACTTCAAATTATCTTCTCTACATTTTACTGCCGTCCTTATACCTTACATGTGGATGCCACGCTACTTCTATATGAGTCATCATGAGTACCTTACACAACACAAGTCTTGTACAAGTACTGCTTTACTCATTCTTAGTTATACTGCTGATGGTGTTGGCAATGGAAGTAGAAAACGACAATTTCCCTCAGAAAAAGTGTTTACATCAATTTGTCGACAATTGAGAAAATATTCCTGAGGAGATGATAATTAAAAATGGTTTATGCAAAGGTCGGCACACTCTCTTCCCACAAAGCCAAAACGCAGTGAGTAATGAATCGACTAAGTTATACAACACGAAGGAATGTTGAGTAGTCAGGTGGTCTGTAATTTCTTCCTCAACAACTAACAGCTTCTTACTCAAAAACATTTATTAACTGTACTTAAAAACTTAAAACTCAAACACCATACTGCCGCTTATATAAATATGAATCGTAAATTAAATACGGCTCAATGCGTTCCTTGTAGGTTAATAAATAACTACAATTACAATGTGTGCATTCAAAAATATACAGAGAAGATGATTCTATATGCCATATAAATGTTGATTAAATTTTCAACACTCTGAATTACTAGACTGAAGAAGTATGGAGATGAAGTATTAATATTCTTTTATATGAGCTCCGCAAATAATTTGCGCTATCTGAACTCATCATTTAAAAAGTAATCTGTTAATAATAAATAAATAACAGCACTGCTTCCCCGACAGAGTTTCGTTTATGTTTACAGTGAGGTGTCTATATAAGGAATTAAATTCTCACTTGAGACAATCAACCATATCACATTCATTTGGAGCCCATGCATTAACTACACATAGTGTAAGTATATTCATGGAAGGTATAGGGTATAGGTATAGCTGTAGTGGATGCGTGTGTGTATGTAAATAGTAGATAGAGTCAAACTGCTTAAAAATGATTTTAGTTTGGCCCAGCCTTATCTTTCTTAGCTTATTTATTGTTACAAGAGCGGCAGGCCAAAACTCTTCTTTGGCTTTTGTCTTGTCATCCTTCCAATCAATTCACAAACCTCACAGCCTCCCCGTGCAATTAAACAGTCATTTATATTAGCATTTTTCATTTGCTTGTTTAAATCATTACACCACAGAGACGAAGCATGGTCAGCGTAAAGTAAACTAGTAAAAGCATTCGGAATGCATTCGAGAATCACTAGAAAATACTTGAGACTTGAGTATTTCACTCTTCCATCATCATCGGTTCCAATCAAAGAACATTTCATCTCAGTACTTAGTTCTGGAGTACAGATGAGATCTCTTCACAACCACATTATCCTCAACACTCCTCAAACCAACTCACCACAGCTAAACAATTCTGCAAAAAACATTTACAACCATTCTACCTACAACGGGTGTTAAAAACAATTCTCGCCAAGGTATTCATTAACCTGTACTGGTATAGGAATGTGTGTTCAAGCATATTCACTTCAAATCTTCCACAATAAAATTTTGTTATATGTAAATGCACATTACAAGTCTTTTTAAGCTGCAATGACTTTCAGGTAGCTCTCTTGGAAAGGCTGTAAGAAAAATTTCAATTGTTTAGTAAGAAGTACCGATACGTTCAATAATTGTTGACCCTTTACGATTACCTTGTCAATCTGTATTTTTTTGCACATGGTGAATTAGTTCATGTTGACACATAAGGAGAAATGTAACATTTTTTCGCATTCGGAAAGAAATACCTAACTATCGTCACTTATACTGCAAAAAGTTAGGTTGTAATGTATTAGGTACTTTTGTAACTAAATGCATTTGCTGCTAAATTCCTTCTGAGACTGGGAGCTTTTTATCGTCTACTTACCATCTGCTTGTTGGGAATCATCAAACTGAACTCATTACTTTCCACACTTGTTTCACTTGGAAAAGTTGAGCGTTGTTTTTGTAATAATGTAACATAATTTAAGCAGGTTGTTTTCTAGTTGTTTCTTGCACTGCGCTAATGTGAGGTACGATATTACTATTAATCAGCACTCTATGCACAAACATTTGGACGGCAAGGCTTTAGCGTGTTGCTGCCATGTACTGTGCTCATTTTTACATGTTGGTTGTGTAAGTTGCAGGAGATGCGTTTATGTACCTGAAGAAGGCGAAGTGTCATTGTTGTTCTTGTTTTTTGCTGAAATAAAATCTGAGTCAATTAGAATGTGTGTAGGAAGGTGTGCTAATAAAAACTCACATTACAAGGATAAGTCGGTGCTATGTGAGTGTGAGAGTACTTGTAAGTTTTTCTATTTATTCGTTCCACTTGATTTAGTTAGCTGTACATTGGATTTGTCTGGAGGAATGCATTAGCGTTTGGCAAGAGCTACGGTGCCATTGCAGCCCTTCCCATAAGGTTATCTTTCATCATAACGGGTTTTAATGTGAAATCTCAAAAGTGCGGCCGCTTATTTCATTTTAATTGCCTCAAGTCAAGACTGACGGAAAATGCCATAAATCAGCTGTTGAGTGGAACTCAGGTCGGGTCGGCTTCACTCACACTACATGAGAATTCCCTGTTTACTTACATGCCGTGTTTATGTATGAACTCCCTACAACCACATCATACAACACACTTTCTGCAGTAAAGACTTAATTTTCTGCGAATATTATTATAAGTAGACCCCTAAGTATTAAGTATATATAGCGTGGCAAAAAATGTTTGCTTTGCACTGTGCAAAATAATTTCAAGCATTTTGTATTCAGTCTCTATAAATTTCACGTTGTCTCTGCAACTTGCCATTTCTCATTATTCAAATGATAAATTATCTTTTTATAAACGTCATGTCACGAGAAGTAATACAATTTCATGTACTTTTTATGCCATTCCCTTTGTTTATACATTCAAACATGTCTTAGTTTTAAGGATAGTAAACACGAGCTATGAATTTACTCAAACATTTTGCACCAACAACGATCTAAATCCCTATGTATTAAAATTATTTTATTGTCTAAATAAATTATTCCGAATGTCATTAAATGCAATAATTTTCTATATAAAATGTAAACCGCAGAAAATGACAAATACCTTGAGCACATCAAGGTCAATCTAAAAATAATGATTAAGTAACCTAGCCTGAAATTAAACTAAAAATATTCATCACTGGTAAGAAAATCGATTCAATCAGGTTACTAATAAATATTTGTTGAATATTATAGCGTTGCATTAAAATCAAGTATATATAGTAGTACAGTATAGGTATACACACAATTGCACTTATGTGTAGTGAACACACAAAGGATGTTGAGTCTACAGGTGATATTGTATAACATGTTAATGGCAAGATAATGTTTGTACGATTTGTTCCTAAGCGTTTTATTAGGCTGTCTGAACAAATTACAGAAAGCCCCTCTGTGCGTCTTCGCTTTGTTTTGAATGTTTTGTAATTTGTAATGGCTATTATTGTAACCGTGTTAATTTTTTGTTCTGCCGAGTGTCCAGTGTCCAGAGAGACACGGCACTATAAATCTGTCCATCCGTTTTTTACGTGGATGAAGCTATTGAAGGTCTTTCATACGAAGAAGATGGTACACACAATAGAAGGATTAAAAGGGGAGACTAATGAAATAAAGGTAATAATGAATTAGATGTGCACATGATCAATGATGGACATGATGATGGGCGGCTTGGGGACGCGTGCTTCGCTAATGCGTCTCTTTCTATACAACTGCAACCAATATAATATCTTCAAGCAAATAAATGAGGAATTAAATTGAGCATAAGGCTCTTACCAACAAAGAAACTCCACTTCACAGTCTTCAACGCATAAATAACCACACAACTATATACAGTCCCAGCAATAAATACAAAGTGCCTATATAATACACGTTGGAAGTGCACAGCCATTCTTATTTGCCCTAAGTCCAACTAATGTGAATGTGAGTGATTCAGTTGTGTGTGTGTAATACAATATTATAATGTATAGTGGTATTATGCAAGTAAGTAATAGGGAATTATCCTACTGCGGATATCTGAGTGTATAATCTGAAAAAGTATATGCTATAAACATGGTTGGGTATAATAAGTAGTCGGAGAGTCTACGTCTGTTGACTTGTCTTGAGTTGACTTGAGGTTTATAAGTTGCATAATAAATGACAACAATGGAAAGGAAAGTGATGTTGATGTGAAGTGTATGAATGGAGTGTCTCTCTCTCTCAGGCTCTGACTCACTCATTGAAATTTGCCTAAAGAAAAGTAATGACTTTGGTCGGACTGTATCTCGTGGGTCGCTCTCTGAGAGAGAGAACTGTAATAAGTAAAATGTAAAGCAGCACTTATATTAATACATGTAATGATGATACGTAGCAAGGGGTATAATATACAAAGGAATTGTATAAAAATGATGCTGTAGTACTGATTACGTATGTAAATGTATGGAATAAAGAAGATGGTATGTTAAGTAGAGATGAGATGCTAATAGCCAAGCTCCATGACAAGAGACTCGAGCTACCCATCAATTCAGTATAAAAATAAATGATCGTTTTTGCATCCATTTCCATCCCATCCACAACTCTCACAACTCTCCATGCTGCTTCAGACTAGAACTGCTGCTTCTTGTTTCACTCACAGATTCTTTCATGCAAGGAATCTCCTTTTATTATTACTATTACACGTGAGCATGGAGTGGGTATAGATGTGTAAAGATGATTTTGGATTATAAGGTGGTGGTGGTGGTAGGAGACCTTGGGTCGTATTTAGAGAATGTGTGGTAAATGATGGACGGAGGAGGAATGGTCATTCGAGAAATGAATTTGGACTGCAGCGTTTGTCTGATTGAGATTGAACTGAACTTCATCTTCATTCCATTAGTTATTATTATATTGCAATCTATCCGCACCCGCTACAAACATCTCCGTCATTATTACATTCACCAGTGGGCTCTGTACAAAACTTGAGGATGATGATGCTGCTAAAGACCATCGAAATTATGATGACCACAGCTTCATCACAACACGCAATGCCGCGCCTTCTCTCATCCTTCTTCTTCCCATCACACACAACTCACTTCTTTCCTTCATTCCACATTCAAATAAATATTCAATATCTCCTTAATCACATTCAGACTTCCAATCAACTCCCATTCCATCACTACCATCATTGTCCCTTCTTCCACTCAATCCCAAATCATTCTCTCTCTAATTACAAATTGTAGCATTACTTTTACAGTTTAATTCAATGTAAATACTTCCTTTAGTAATACGAACTTAATTACTACATGCCTTAGTATATGCCAAGAAAAAAAAAGTTGCTAATTTTCAGTTGAAGGTTTTATTGGTTTTACAATTATTTTCATTAGTACGATAAATTCGAAGGAATAAATTGGTTGTGAAGATTTAAGTGATCTGTCGAAGATTCTCTGCTCTGAACTCAATTACAGTGAGCATCAATTACTCGGGTTGTTGCATTCAGTAATTTTAATTTGCCAAGGAAAATAGTTGCACGTATATAGAATTAGAAGAACGAGTGTTGCTCTCATTAAATTGTGAGAGTCGGTAGCTATGGAGGATGAGATAAGACAAGTGCGAGTTGCAGAGTGATGCAAACAACTTTGGAGATTGGCAATTGGAGGTGAATGAAGATTGTTCTCACAGTAGAGACTTTGTTTCAGTAATGATAAGGGAGAGAGATATTAGCTGTTTCACTTTGAATTATGTAAACAGTAAATCGTCATAATGTATCTGATTTCTTAAAAATGCAACTCGGTTAGTGTGAGTGGAGCGTTGCGTTGTTATTTTGCTTTGGAAACCCGTAGCTTCCCTTGGAGTTCCCATAAGATAAATCAGGAACTTGTGACTGCTGTAACTCCGTAGGACTCCGGACTGAATGTTTCTTTCCCTTGAAGACAATGTAAAGCATGTTGCTCTTTGCTCTTAAGTTATGTCCTTGCTGTGATTGTATATTTCTGGAACACATGTCTTGACACTCCACCAATGTCATTCTTACTTTACATTAAGGCAAATCTCAATTTATTTGCAATATCTTCTGCAAATCATCCTGTCTCCTCGTTCTGCACAGACGCTCCTGTTCTTCTTATAATATACTTGACCAGATAATGCACTTGATAAAAAGCATGAAATGAAACACGAGAAAATTGAGAAGAAATGTGAACGGCAAGTTTTGAATGACGTCGCGACGAATGTGCAAGTGCGAAGATTGTTTTGCCTCTAATGTAATTCACATTAAGCCGAGTTAGTTTATTGGGATTTTTTAAGCATTTTTATCCATTTGTTCGTGTTGGGTAGAATGATGCATGATGTACACGGAGTAGTAGTAGTGGAATTGTATTGGAGTGTAGTGTGTTTGTGGTGGAGTTGGAGGAAATTTGCAAAGCCTGGGGTGCAACAAGACTCGGATGAAATCAGAAAACTGGTTATGGAATTGTAATGTAATGCATGAGGTGAGTAGGTGCAGGCTGCGAGTAAAAAAGACACAACTACACGAATATTATTACGGTAGGAAGAACACATGGACACACTGGCAAAGAAATTTTGCCAGCAGGAACATTCGCATTCAGCTGGAATAAATACAACTTCTACCAGACTAACAGTAAGTCAAAGGAAACACACAAACCTTTTTATCGCTCTCCGCATCACACTGCCTCAATCTTCTACCTATAGTCAAAATAGTCATCTTATACCAAACCACCATCCCCTATACACTTACACTTTTACATATTAACATCTTATATACCAACTTTTGATATCCTCACACTCTAAAACTATATACCTATACGCATAAGTTGATCATTTCTAGTAATGGCAATTCGGGTATTATTATATTCCATACCTATAAATTCTTATGAAAATAAGCTTAAGTAAACATTGGCTAATATTCTGTCGTATTTTTATGTAGGTAGAGTAGGTACATTCGTTTTTCTCTTTAGTCCCAATGTATTTATTTGTGCTATTTCATGTTTTATTATCGTATCATTTAAATAGGTAATTACACATGGAATTTGGAATGTGAACTATTTTGGTAAACTACAAGCGGCAGCGTGTACTAAATTATACTTTATGACATTGTATATTGCATAGGTAGTAAAATACTGCAGAGATTGAAATGCTGAACTGAGACCACATCGTATCAATTTGCTCGTTTTGTTATTGATGATGCTGTAGATGCGAACATCTTTCTTAACATTTTTTAAATTCATGTTGAGTTTTTACAAAGCATCAAAAAATGTATATGACAACAATAAGTGTTAAATTGGAGTAATAAGATTGATACATTGTATGGAGCAATTATTTAATTTTACTGGTCGTAAATAGGCAATCATATATTTTATAGGCGTGTATTTTTAAAATGTGCACAAAAGAATTGCAATTAGTTTCTATTGATAGATTGCATGAAACTTGCTTGAATAGTTGCAATAAAAAAGGGAGGAAAAGGCATAAAAAACTGGTCAGTAAAGTTCAGAATGAATAAGGAAGAATCAGAAATGGCGGAGCTTAGCAGAACTGCTTGTCGTCTTTGTTATAGTTATCTGTGCAAGTAAAGTCAGATAAGAAGTTGTAAGTGGGAGCTGATTCTTTCTAACTTTACTTTTTGTATCTAAGGTCAAGAAAAACTGCAGCATGCAGTTTTATGTAAATGACATAGTGGAAAAGTAACATACCCAAGTAACATAATTCCACCTGCGATTTACCATTTCTGACGAAACAACCACAGAAAAAGTTTATGAATCGAAAGTTGTTCCTGCACTTCTCAAGTTTCTTGTTTATATCAAACCAATAGCAAAATAACATTAAACAGATCAACTCTACTTCTAATCTCTCTATATCGCAAGTAACTTATATAATTAAAGTGGACATAAGTTTTAAGCGATTAGGAAAAGTTGTTTGGAAGGAAAAGAGTAAATGGGGAGCAAATACTGGACAGAGTAGATCGATATTGATGTATGTAGGTATTGGTACATGACACGTAACAAAGACACAAACAAGAAAGTTTAAAAAAGGAAAGAGGTGTGGCACGACATAAATGTCAAAACGAAGAATCTGTCCAAGGAGTTCAGTGAGATAAGATAAATAAAACTAATGGACCTCATCCTGACTAACCATCTTGTCCATTCCTCCACTACCACAAAGGTAAAGTGCAAAAGGGCGAGTAAAGCTTAATCAACAGGGCAAACCAGTCACTGATAACGCATTTTTAACACAGAAATGAAAAATATTCAATTTATAGTAACGTACCTACACAGGATGGCAATTTTCCCAAGCTCAACAACCGCTTCCCTGCAGTAAAATAAATTTTAACGTCAAATTAATTTTCCTAATTGTAAAAATTCTGTACTTTATGCATTTTGCGACTTGTCGTTCTTGTGCACCTTTTCCCTGGCCTTGTCGTTAAATGTTTGCCTTATTGTTGTCTGTGTATACCTTCTCAATGTATAGTATACAAAAGAAATAGTAGAAGTGCATAACGTTGTGGGTCATTGAGAGAGTATTGATGGTAATAACGAGAGTTATTTAATGACTCCATTCCAGGCGTTTGCCATATATGAACAATATGAAGTCTTTTCTTCTTTCTCTCTCGCCCACAGCACAGTAGAGGCTATAATGATACTTCTCCGTCGCATCTTCCTGTTGCATGAATGAATGGGGAGGATTGTGTTCCCTGTAGATTTGTCGCGTGCCTTGCTACCAATTGCATTGTCATCTATCCACAGCAGAATATGAAAGCACATTCATTCTGTTAGTATAACCTTCGAATGAATCCACATCGTATATTATAACTTATAACATGCAATGCACCATGTAAGTCATATCTTTCTGTGAGAAGTCCACAATCATCTCTCCCTTTCGTCTTCTCCCTAAACTGCATCTACCCTCCTATGGCGTATTATAGTTAACAATATATTGTGATTTAGATGTGCACTATCCCATTTTCCGTGTCCAGAACATTCACATGGAATTATTGCGCCTTATTGACTTTTGTTAGCTTGGAATGCGTTTTATTTGAATTATGCTACTATGTGCATTTTTAAACCATCATATCATATCTCTATACAAAACCTCATTTTGTTATTGATATTCGCTTGTAAATGCGTATCTAATAGTATATACCGTATAATATTTGTATATCTATATAGAGCATATGGTGGACGAAGGAATGATGATGGAATAAATGACAGAGAAAACGTTGTACTCCACAATCATCATCATTTTGTTGATATGAAGGTATTTGGAAGAATGTCTTGAGATGTGTAATAAATGGGTTAGGTTTGGCTACTAGGCTACTCTTGCGCTGGAGATGGCAACTGATTCCTCCCGACTTTTCTGTTTCTTCTTCTTCTGGGAAGTTATTTGAATTGAGTAAGTGCTGGTGGTTTGGTTCAGTTTGACTTGACTTGTATTTGTGGGAGTAGTGGCGATGGTGGTGCGGTGATCAAGGTGAAACTATAAAAAGAATCCCAGGAGAGTCACATCTGTTGGGTGGAAGTAGACAAACGAGACTCTCTCTGCAGTCAGGAGCTGCATGGACATTGGTCACTCAAATCCCACCGTGTGCTTACGTAAATATATCCAAGTGTATTTACTCAGAGTAGCTTCGCTCTCTCCAAATTTACGGCAAACGTTCTTTTTTACCTAAAACGTAGGTAAAAAACGTGTGATGGAGCAGCCACCATCACCGCCCTGGTCACTACACCGCTCTCTCATCTCTCCAACTACACGCTACCTTTTTCCTCTCCAAACTAAAGTCAAGTGAAACAGAAATGTAATTTGATCCAATGCAATCGTTCTTCTTGTAACCCTTTGCGTTACATTACCTTCCTTTACTGCTACACCACTACTCATATCCTCTATAATGCAGATACACGCTGGAACTACCACCCGAGCATCACTAGTACAAAGTAAAACATACATTACCTACATCCATGTACATAATGTACTCAAATGTATATACCTATATAGGCGTATATCTATATAAGCTGTGTGTAATGCACTGCTTATATGTGTTTAGCTGTTTTACAGGTTTGGCTAGGACCGGACTACTCTGCAGCAGACAGTTTGTCAGTTGGTTGTGGCAATTCTGTGTGTGCTGCTTTTATACGTAGTTTATTTGGCATGGAATGGCAGGTAAATGAACGACGAGACGAGGGTGAGCTATGGTTGAGTTTTGAGAGGGTTGAGAAATGCACACACTCGTCTCGTAGATCTTTATAAGAATATTTCGTCCAGTTGTTCTTCGTCCTACTACTGCGACTTCTTCTGTGTTGAATAGTTCCGGTGCTCGTCCTCCCAAGTCCCAGTACGGCAATATTCTTTTTTATGAATTCCTGTAGAGAAGAAATGAGTTGGAAAATGTTAAGTTGGAGTGTTGGTTGAGAATGCATGCAAAACTTAAACGTGACGAGGTGTCGACTGCCTATGAAGCTCTCCAGCAGCTTTGACGAGCTTTTTTATGGTTTTCTGGTGGACACTGTTTGAATATTTTAGAATTTGAGCAGAAGAGAACATGGGATGGGATGAGGAGGAATGAAAAAGAGCGTAAAGTAAATAGAGTCTGGTTACTTGTCTGCGAGTGATGGTGATGTGCTGTGACCTGATGGTGATGGACAGTTTGCTTTCCTCATGCTTTGGGAAACCGCAGTGAAATTGAGACTGAATGGCTATTGGAAAAAGGGGAGCAAATGCTCATTTATGTTTATTGAATTGAATAATGTCCGTAAAGGAGATCAAGGCTCTTCCTCCATGTCATGTCAACCTCCATGCGCCCATCCACCCGAACACCAAATGGCAGTCTCCATTTGTATTCACATTTTATTTCGCATACGGCTCCCGTCATAAATTCCTAGTTCACTTCACATAAAAATGCTAATCAGCACCACCAACTATCTGGACACACAACGCAAACTGGACAACGGAGGATTACCAATGACGATTATCCATTTTCCATATACCGCAGCAACCATTTTAAACGAGAAAGGAGAAAAGACAGTAAGGCAAATACGGAATAATATTTCACGAAAATGACAGAACGTTGTGCCACATGCATCATCATTGTATTGTACATCGTTCGGTCAGTGGAGAATATTGAGACGTTATTAGCAGAGGAATATTTGAAATGTATTTTGTATGCCTATATCAATTTACATACAAGTACACACATAAGCTGCTGGGAGATGTTATTATAAAAGAATAAAGTATTGAGAGAATATGATTTGGAGGAGCTTAATGGACATTCAATGCCAAGTCGGAAGGCGGACGTGGGGATGGACGGAGGTCTCATCAATTAGTCAGCCTTTGTGCGACATACGGCTGGCTGATTTAGAAGCGGCCAAAAACATTACTGCTTTAATGTTCAACCACGCACAGTAGGTATAACTACACACGGAGTGTATCTGTATATGCCCATTAATATCATAATATGCATGTAAATCATAAAGAGACCCCACACGAAGATTTATGATTGATCCGCACAAGATTGAGATAAAACTGAAGATACAAAGACGCTTTCTGCTTTGTCTGTGTAATTCTCATCTCACTCCACCATTCACTCCAAGACACACCAAATCTTTTAGTGCGAACATTAATTGCAATTCACTTTGTAGAATGCTAATATTCAAACTTACTTTCGTATTTAGTCCTCCTATATAGAATCATACGATGTGTATTGTAATTCCTTTTAGTTAACCGTCAAACGAAGTAAAGGTCATTTACAGCACACATTTTACACAGAACTGAATTGACGGGCATGTTTTCCATTAGTGTTTTTAAGTGGTATTGCTTCATGCTCTTCGTCGTGTTTGACTATTAAGCTCCGGTTTATCCGTACAAAGATATCTCAATATCACAATGAATCATTTGACACTGCACCAGATAATCTTTACATGGAGGTTGTAGGCGAAGAATGTAAAAGGGTTAATGCATTACTGTTGTTATGATCGACACTGACTTGTTCTCGCCTGGCGGCATGTAATGCCAGAAAGGATCTTCTGATTCTGCGATAACGTGTAAAGCACCTACCGCAAATGGCCTTTACTGTGCACATCTCCAATCTATACGCTTTTTATTTGCAATGTATTACTTATGTATGTTTTCATAATTTGCCTCCTGTCCTTACGATTTAATACATCTGTCATTCAAAATGTCACTGCCAACTTTTCTCCTGCAAAGAACAATCCTTACGCTTATAGCGTTAAGTAATTTACTACATTAACGATGCTTCTCGTATCCGTATCAGAAAAGATTTGTGAATATCTGTGTGAACTGCATAGAACTGTGTGTGACCTTATTTGCCTTTGGAGCAGCTCAGCGTGATGTATGTTCGTGATTACGCGATATGTGACACAGAATGGAGTAGACACACGTGAGGAAACGTGTCATTAATGTTTAATGGAAGTATAGGAGTATTGGAGACCCAGTTGGAAATGTTGTACTTGTAAATGAAAGAAAAAGAAAAGATTTTGATCTGAAAGGGAGTTTGCGGAGCAACGAGGGTGTGATTTTTAAAGCCATTTGTGTTGATTTAGTTGAAATGGTTTCTATAATGGGATTGGACGGCATCTTTGAACTTTTGCCTTTGATAAAGTCATTCAATATTCTATTTCATTTTATTTTATTTGACAGAGTTGTGACTTCAGCCTTTCAGTTTCTTCTTTCGTGTTTCAGTCTCAATTGCCTTTCGTTCGTAGTAGCCGTGTTCTAGTAAGAATTGCTAAGCTACACGTTATTATGTTTCCTCAAGTGTGAGACTCCATAAGCTCGTCGTCTCTCGTTGAAGTTTTTTTGGGTGTAAACTAAAGTGCAAAGTGAAGTGTGGTAATGTAATGTAATTTCATGTTATGCTTTGCATTCATGAATAAATGTATGAATGAATTCATAACTTGTATAGGAACGTCGTAGCAGGATACATTACACACAGATAGAAGTATGAATGAAGTGATAGTTGAGTCGAGGCCTCTCCGACACTTCCCATCTCCATCTCAATCTGGCCCACTATAGCCCATTCCACACTAGCACAAATTCATATTCATATTCCTCTGACTCTTTCTTACCTACAAAATGCCATAAGAGTAGGAAAGACAAATTCCAGGTATAGTTAATACTGAGGGTATATTTGTGAGAGACAACAGAAAGAAAGTGGAGTTAGAGTAAAATTAAAGGAGGAATGGTTTGTAAAAGGAAAAGTGTATTTCATTTTCTTTGCGGTGTGTTCTTTGCTGCTGCGGGTGTGAATTGTCAAGGGAAAGTGAAGTTGTGACTTTGAGAGAAAGTACAAGAAATAAAAAGAGATCTAGTTTTAAAATTAAAGCATTCGTCAAAAGTGATTTGGTTTAGAGTTGAGTGTGGAAGACACAAGGGCAGACATCCGGCTTCCTCGCTCTCTCTTTGCGGTTTTTCTGATGATACATTTCTCCCTGGAGTCCATACTCCTCTCCGTATAAATTCCTTTCCTCAATCTCCTACACTCATTCACATTATTTGACTCCTGCACCAATTCTCATTCCCGAGCATTCCACTTCCCTCCATACCATATATGAGTCTATCTCTGTGTGTGTGACATGAGCAGTCATCTACCCTCTTTTTTCTACTGTCACTATCTGTCAAGCCAAAACCGCTTGACTCTTTCCTGCTCCCGATTAAGCGACCCTTATGCTTATACTTATGTAAAGTGAAGCATAGTCCGGAAATAATATTTGTGGAAAAGGCGGCACACACAGACGGGACACATGAGACACTGCACACAGTCACAATAACCCAGAAAGAAATGTACTTCCATGTACTTAAGCTTCCGTAATATCAAACTCATATTTTTTGATTTTCTCTTACTTTCTTTTTTGTGCTCCATGCAATTGTACAACTATTGCTCTCAATGGGCTCAAAACCCGAGCATGCAGCTCCACTAAATTTTCCCAATTCCATCTCGTATCTACTAAATAACGGCTCTCTTGTGATAAGGAATCCGCTTCCACTTCTTTCTCTCTTCTTCTACTCCTTTAACCCACAGAAATATTTTTGCTACATTCTTCCTTCTTTCTTTTTCCTCGCTGCTGGTTCTATGAGGTTTTTGTTATTATGTAAATACTTAATATAAAGGTCCGCTGCAGATTTCCTCCACTATTTTTCCAAGTAGAGTTTTTCCAAATGTTAAATTACGCTTCCTTGTTAGAGAAGACTTGCTGAAAAATGGCGTTTTAATTAAAAAGAAAGAATTTCCCGAGTTTATTTATGAAGGCGTTAATTAAGAGAGCTAGTGAAACAATTGGAATTAGGTACGTGTATATGCCAAATGCTGGTGGAGTGTATTGAACCGGTGTAGTATTAAATTAAAAAGGGCCGAGTAATGTATGCATTAAAAGAGTCAAAAGAAATGAATATGTATAGATCACCCATACTATGCAGGAGGCTTAAAAGGAGCAACACAATGCGCTTACTTAGTTGACGAACGAAAGGAGGTCTGTAAATTCCAGATGCTTCATTTGAGTTATGGAACTCACTTTTAGCTTTATAACCTGATATCAACAATATCCACAATATCAACTCATGATGATGAAGGTAGCATTAAACTCAAAACTCTTCTACAACAGTCCATAATAAATCCTCATAGACATTACTCTCTGCAATTTGAACATCAATATGAAATTAGACACTCAATTTAAATACTCAGGGAAATATTAAAGCTCTCTGTGCATGTAGAAGATTACAAAATAAAAGAGTATGGTGTTTATCGCTGTGTGTTTTGTGTCTATAAATCTTGGCCAGTATAAAGAGCAATAGAGGAAAGGGTATTTTTCTACCCGTTGAAAAAGTAGAAATAATTCCATTGAGATTGTGAAGAGGCGAGTAATTTTTACTTTAATTGCTGTTGCCGCCTTGCCTTTCTCCCATCATAATTCAATTCTCGATCAAATTAAAAATATAGTCTCGCTTAATTAAACTTCCCCTCGGTGCAAAAAATCATGAAGTGGAAACGGGAATCAGGGCCATTATTATAACACTATTCTTTCAGTACTACATTACACACACTGTACTACAGGGACAACCTTGAAATACATCGCCTATACTAAACACAGAACATTTTGCCTGTACTATTTATTACTGCTATACTTTAAGCTATACGAATAATGTCTGCACAGGCTGCTGTGTATTATATGTACAAGAAGGCTGGTGGTGTACTAGAAAAATGAGATTTTATAGCTGGAGTAATGAAAGGCTGTTGTAGTAGCAGTGCATGTTCTGTTATGCAACATTAGGACTACACTTTTCTTTTGCATAGCAGAACTTTCTTTTAATTCGTTTGTATACAAGACACATGGAAGTTTAGTGCTTCTCCTGTGCAGGGCTGTACGTACTACAAATAGTAATCGTGGAGATGACTGTACATTACTTTATGCAAGTAGATTTCTTTCATTTTAATTCGAATGGAGAACAAGTTGAATTCTAGGCGTAATTTTCACGCGTCGTTCGTGCCGTGTCGTGCATAGAATTACTTATCCACTTGAGTACATTATTGACTTGAAAACGGTACGCACGTACAGATCTCACTGAACTCACTCTCTCAAGGCAAGGTAGTCTTTCTTCACTTTACTTCTCTCCAGATTAGTTATATCTACAAAGGTACTAAACAAAGAACCTCTCTAACGTTACATTGCATTACAACTGAAATTAGTACCCGAATCTCACTTTGCTAACGGAATTTCAAATAATCCAAGCAGCACGTGAGTCACAAGAATCGCAAGCACACGTTTCGTTTTCCAGCAGAATTCTTTTGCTGAGTTTGCTTGGGCTATGGGCTGAAAGTGCGGCTATTGGAGTGAGTGACTGGATGAAATGGAAAGCACATGATGATTACACTTACACTTCCAAGCACTACTTGCTAACTACAAATTACATTTTACTTTAATTTTCTTGGAATGGAAATGCTGGGACAAATATTTATGAAAGAGGATGGAAGAGAGAGAGAGAGAAAGAAGAAACGGGAGAAAAAACACACGGGCAAAGCTCAAATGCTGAGAATGTCTGCCGTAAAGTTGATCATTTGAATTCAGTCGATGCTTTTAATTAGAGGGCGATTACGCTTTTTTATATTCATTTCATGGGCGAATTGTATAAATGCACTTAATTAAAAGGAGAGCTCTGAGTTGAGACAAAGCAAATGCCTTGCCCTCCCGACTTCCTTTCAAACTCACACAGAGTCATATACAAACTACTCCTATACCATTCTACGATGTAAAATGTCTAATGCGGGACACTTTGCAGGAGCAGTAGCATTTTTAGAATATAGGCCTTTGGAATTCGGCAGTCTTTACAATTACACAATTATTACGCCTGTACTTGTTCTACAGTCTTAGTCGACTTTCATTAATATGGACGAGCGGGGAGACAGATTACACTTTGCACTACCCACTCCTCTTCCCCGAATAACACAAAACTAACTAATTCGAAGAAGGTTAATTATGAAACTATAACTTATGGCCCACACGTACTCAACTCAATCTTTTCTACTTCCCTAATACACACTTTCTTCTCAGGAAGTGACACACACAGAATACATAGCACAATCCTATACAAGAAACGGATATGTAAATACACTCCTCATTTATACACACTCCTCCAGCATCTGATTAATATTCTCAAAAATAGTAAACATACAAAATGTGTCTACAGAAAATGTAGCGCAAATGGTAAATAGAATTTTAAACTATTGCTTTTTTATTGTTCTTTTTTGTATCTCTTCAATTTTTATACACAAACTGAAATTATTATTAAATTATTGTTTTGCAGATCTGTTGTATGTATAATCGTGTTGAATATTGAATATTATCTCATAGTAGTCCTGATGAGAATGAAGAAGCTATTGTGGAGCTAATTGTATTGTTTGAATGATCTATCTATTGCGTATATCTATTGAATGCGTAAAAGTAGGGAAATGATGAAAGTGTAGGAGCTGAATGTTAGTCGGGTGTCGAATCGGTGTTTAGCAGAGCAAAAAGTTGCGACTTTGACTTTGTTTCGTAGTTGGATGTAGTTGGATGTATTTGAGAGAGATAAATACACATGTAAATGCTAATAGTTGTATGGAACAAGGTCTGAATGAAAATTGTGTTTGGAATGAATGAGGAGAAGATGGGGAATAGGAATTATACTGCTTGAGAAGAAAGGCGTAATAATAATTCATCGGAGATGACGGGAGAAGAAGCGTTTTGTAATAAGGCAAAGGCAAGTATTTGCAAAGAATACCGAGAAGCTAATTGCATACTATTCTAATCGTGAGGGAGATTTATAGGCGTCATAGGAAAGTTAAACTGGTTTAACAAGAACAGGATAATTGAGTTAATTGAGTGTTATTTTTCATATATGCTCACATATCTACATATATTAAACCCACATTAATACTCTAACAACCAACTATCGCCTACCACACAATCATCTCCAAACTCAAATCTACAACTATTTCACCAAACAAAACAATGTGCTAACTTTTCACTCACTCAACTCTTCCTTCTCCTCCACTCTCCCAAACCCAAATAATTTATACCTCAGTCTAAGTAATCGCTCTGCCCATATTGCATCTCTCTCTCTCTCATCCAAATGTATCCAACTGAAATCAGGGCAGAGAGAGAGATTACTGGAAATGAACCCATTTTCTTGCTGTAGACGATTTTTAATTTCGTTATGAATTATGAGATCTACACATTGCCGAAAGACAGTGAAACACCTTAGCGTGAATATCTCCGATCTCGACATTTCCTTTTGCTTCAGTGTGAGTTCCAAGACATTTTCTCTCTAAAATGAAAAACGATTCACGGATTGCTATAAATTACACAGCAAACCTTAAACTTAATCTAAAAGCACTCCTATTGCAACTCTATCTACAACCAAAGCTGCTTTGGTAGCAATAATAATAATAGTACTTTGTACTTCTTCCACACAGTCTCTTTACTAAAATCAACGTGGACTGATCTGATGTGATCTCATAATCATAAACAACGTATAGAACGAGGCTGCGAATCAACAGGACTCTCCATGCACATTCATTCTAGATCCACTCCATACACACAACTACAAACTGCAAACCAACACACACGTCAGCTCTACCTTCATCTACAACGTTAATTGAATTCTTTTCATTCAAATCTCACATTCCCATCTAAAACTAAAACTACACTTTGTACTTTGCTCACTCTCATCATCCCATCACACACCAACAGCTCAGTTATCCCATTTTTCCCTTAAAGCCCATTTTACTCCAACTGCTCTAAAACTCTGGCTAAAGGCTTCTGTTTGTGTAATTGGGGGGAGGAGGGAAGGTTAAAGCGACGATGGTGTTTTGGTGATGATAGGCTTCACTTAAACAGGTAAACTGCACTTATCTTCATAAAGTCAAGTACTATTACTAAATCATCCACGAACAACACACGGAGACTTATCGTCCCATAATTTCTAACTGTATGCAATTGCATCATGGATTTAGAAATTTATACGCCTCATGCACAGCCTATCTGCATACAATCGTAAAGTACATGCAGAGTGTTCACACACACATGTAAGCTAATGAGGTTTACATTTTATACGATAGTGATGCTACGAAAGACTAGAATAGTGCCACAAGAACGTGGAGACTGCAGCAGTAGTTGAATGATAATTCAAAATTGAGAAATGATAAATAGGAATTCTCTACAGGATTCTTTATTCTTGAAAGTGTTGAATTAAAGTCGTTGTGAGTTGCTTGTGGCTTTGTGTGTTGTGTGTGTATTAGCAAAGCGTTGTGTTGGGTTCTGCTCTTGTTTCTCCTATCTGCTCATCTCGTGATACACATGAAAGATAAACTCTCGGAAATTCACAGTATGACTGGTTGGCTCATCTAAATTATTATTCTTCAATCTTCAGGTCTTCAGCTCAGCCGCGGAAAAATTATTGTTGGAGTAACTTAAGTTGAACTCGACTAATTTATAACGACCAATTAATGTTCCTATAATAATTTCTACTCTGAACTATAACTTTTATATGCAGATATAACACACGGCAGGATATACCTAATAGTTACTGTAAATAACGTTCCTTTTGTTTCAAAAAGACTCTTGTTACATTACAAGTACAGGACGAATGTGCATTGTGCATGTGAGAACGTCTCCTCGCTCTTACAACTTAATCCAAAATAATAATCGTAAAGAAGTCAAAAGAATTGCTGCATTGCAGGGTTAACTGTCCATGAAAGTAAAGACTACACTACACAACAATAATTCCTCCTTATGCACATAATCATCTTACTACTTATTACATTATCAACCCTATACACCTGTACTACTACGATCTAGTCTCACAGTTCCACTCGGCTTGACTTTTCTAGTAATTTATCCCAATTCGAATCAGAATCATATTTCACCTACCGTGTATTAATCAAACAATCTTTTTCTTTCTTCTTCTAATTAAATTTACGTCGACACACACACCAGCTTCGTATTACAGTCTACTCTACTATGAAATGCAACTACTACAAGGTAACATCACTCAACCATGACTGGGTTTTCCATAAGTTTATTAGTACAAAACAAACATAATACGCCATCAGAGCTCTATAGCCAAGTAACTTATTAACCTTCTCACTCAAACAATGTAATCAGAAACTCAAAAGAGTTTTTCTGTACACTTTTGAAGAAGCAACAAATAAAAGTCATACTTTCTTACTTATACTGTTAGTTCAAAGGGCACACACAGAAAAGAAAGAAAAAAATGGTATATGGTTGAGTGAGTATTTGTTATGAGACGAGTTGGATGGTTTTGTGGACTTGTGTAAAAAGACGCTGTCATTTTTAACGTTTGTCGTCGCTGTGGACTCCTTTATGATTACAAACAACATCACATCATGTAACGTACAATGAGTATGTGGACAACTTATAAAATAATCATAAACTCACTGGGGTAGTGGATGATGCGAGTACAAGTTGGAAATATCCTCAGAAGAACTCTACATGTTACTTACCAGACGATTAATAAGGACTACCTTATTGTGTCCTCAGTGAAAAGGCATTGTGTGTACTTTTGTACACGCTAAAGGAACACATAAAACAGATGACAAAATTTTGGTGGTTTTTGTCGTTAATAGAATGTGCTGCTCCTTGTTGTTGTTGGTAATAACCTGTGAGTTTACGACTGATGGTTATTACTATTACATTGCTATTATACATTTTATTTTATTTCTTTTCATTGTGTTCTCGTCCTTGTCTCTCCGCCAGCACAAACAGTCAAAAGTTTACATGTCAGCAAGCAATACGAGAACATGAACATTATAGCCAGGCACTACAGGCAACATACCTTACCTACCTCCACACATTTACACAATTCCTCACTTTTTAATGTTTGTGGCACTCACACATGAACATGGCAGTGTATCTTCATAAGAGAGCCATAGTAAATAGTATAGAAGAAGAAATTATTATTTCCACGATCACAAAGCAGTTTTGGAGACTTGGACTATGGGGAACTACGTTAAAGAAGATTGTTGAATAGAAGACGGGCAATAAAGCTCTCAGTTGGTGTTGTTTTCTAAGACCATTCTCTGGGATTCCTCTGTTGAGCTAGTTGAGTGACTGTGGTTGATATTTGAACCTCATTTGCATATTGTCTAATAGAAATAAAGTATACGGAGGGAAATGATAATAATGAAAGCTCATCTCATCATTTGCATATCGTTTGTGGCTACTGCGACTCTCGTACGGTCAACTCAAGTCAGGTAAATCCCATTCGTGACAATAAAATGTAGTTGTGAAAGATGAGAAGTCTTCTGCAGGGAATTGATGCTTGACTTTAATAACACAAACAGACGCTTCGTCGTTTTCAGTGCTCATATCTATTAGTGCGTCGTATTTGTGCATGAGCATGAGCATGTAAATAAATAATTTGTAAGTACATGCACAGATCATACGACCATGTCGTTTCTTACTAGTCCTACTTACACATTAAAAAATAAAGATGCCAACAATGGTCCAAACAGGAGTCGCTATACAACCTCAAGATGTAGCTACGCAGTGGGTGGATTGTTAATGTATATAAAAGGGAATAATATACTGCGTTATATTGTATCTGTATATGTGACGGTTTAAATCGTTGTGAGTGGAGATTTACACATGTTTGTACAATAAGAAGCATGTTTGATGGATATGCAGCTAATACTTTGTTGAGATTCATTCTGAGTTCAACCAATCAATTATTGTCGCTGAGAATTGACATGCCGTTAGTAGATTCGCTGCAATATAATGGTCTAGCTTGTGGAGATGGAAATAATTGAGTAGAATTTAATACAGCGAGATTACCACACGGAGAGTAATATATCAAAATCAAAGCATAAATCGGATCTGGTAATTATTTCTATGTCGAATGTCTCATCTTCATTTTAAATTTACAGCACATCAGAGAAAACACAGCTTACTTACAGCCAGATGCAGCAAAAAATATGCACATACAAGAGTGGTAGGTTGGTCTGTAAGGCAATAACTGGATTGTAGGTTGATAGAATGAAATCTTCTCGTGTCATCATCAGACAAAGCCAAAGTCTACTTGCAGTTTGTCTTAAAGGTAAATCTGGACTGTTGTGAGTGAGACGGATCAAAAAGCTTTGCCTGCATAAATATGCAATCGCATTTGAGTTGATTAATAAATGAAATATGAAGCATTGGCCAGGAGTATTGTAGTTTGCAGTGTGTTTGTAACAATGCGAGTAGTATTAGCATAGTGGAAGATCATTTTTCTTTTTGTAGGGCAGTCTGGGTTGTCTCGAGTGATCTGGATGAAGTTGGTTGCAGAGGAATACTTTTAGTCACTTTGGTGCACACTCCTCAATAATTATGAATTGTCTCACAATCAAATCAGCTCCTTTTATTGCCTATCACACAATATGCAAATTTGGTCATCAATCAATCCAGTTTTGAACTTGGGCAGCGCTGTCTCAGACAGCCTCTTCTATCTTCCCTCTCTGTATCCATCACACTACACACAGTAGTCCAAGCAAGCCTCTTCACAATTAAACGTACCATTAAATGTGCGTATTCTTTTTTATCCTCCGTAAACACCCTTCAATTCTTGGCGAATAAAATTCATTTAAATTTTGCAACAGGAAGAACTTGTAATGACAGTCTTTTTATTCCTTTATTTGCATATTCTTGTTCTTTTTACGAACATACATGCAATAACGCTGTAAAAACACCTAAAAAAATATATACGCACAAATACACAATGTATGGTACGTATGGTACAATGTATTTGCCAAATATGCTAATTGATAATAGCTATCAATTAGGCATGTGATCCAATTTCTTACCTTGCAAATATTATTTATGTGGAATTATATTTTATGTGTAACACAATTTCAAATAGGTACGTTAAGAAAAGGGACAGTGTACTTTGTTTCAATAAGCAGGTATATTATAATGTATAATTTTTAATTGTTTGCAAAGAAGTTTGATGAGTTGATAGTATGGAACTGAAAAGATTAATGCTGTGGCTGTGTCTCCCAAGAAGAATCTGTAAAAGTGTTGAGGAAAGGTTGACAAAAACTTGTACTATTTGAAAGAGAAGGAAATTGCGAGTTGGAAAAACTAATTGGAAAACGAAAAAACGCGTTTACACACACACACAAAGCAAATAAGTTATTTCCCAACCAGGTAACGCTGCCCCATGCTAGAAGCATGGAGAAGTGAAATGAAATTAAAAATTCATTTAAGAACAGGAAGGCTTATTCTTATAAATCAAATGATTGTGTGTTGAAAAAGCAGAGAGTGTTGCGTTTGAATGCGGGGTTCTCTGTTGACGTAAAAAGTAGCTGAATGCTCTTGGTAATCGTAATTCGTAGTAAGAATGCATATTAGAATAAATGGAGAAGTAAAGCAGTTGATGTATGGCTGAGAAAGACGAAGGGTTGGATGTAAATGTGAGAATGTGTGTGTAATAGATTACATGTAAAGCACAGCACCACACAGACGGTGCACGGGAGAGTGGAGGTACATTACTTATTGCCACAGATAAAGTAAAGCATTTCTTTCCATGCACTTTTTATTTATAACCAGTTCGTGACTAACTAACTACAGCTAATAAGCTGGGAGTTGTTTTCAAGTGACTCTGCAGCGTTTCAGATCCCACTCTTTCATTTCCAACACACCAAACTGATCTTATTTCCAAATGCTTCTTCTCCTCCTTCTACTCACAATTTACAATCACCTAGTCTTGTACACTTCTGCAGTAATAGTAGTAAGTGCCTACTGTGCTTACTGCTTGTTGTCTTATCACCAGCAAATATGTTTCTTCTTCTGTGTGTACACAACACATAACACTTGCATGCTTGTTCCACTTGATACAGATATTACGCATACTTCCACAAAGAAGAACAACTAAAAAAACGATTCAATTTAATACACTTCAACACAACTCACTGTGGCAATTTCGTGCAGAAAGAAAATATTCGGCTCACGACAAATGCTCGTAATTGTATAAGAGTCAAGTCTATGAAGGTACTGTGTTTGTGTTAAGGCTGGAGCTTACAATTAGTTGGTTGTTACTTTGTGACTATACATGTGCAGATATCGTGTAAGTATAATAGTCATGTAGTATTGTTGGGTCCTGCTGCTGGGACGATGAAAAGAAAAAGTGTGTGTGAATTGTAAGACATAAAGGAAAAGACAATGAGGCTATTGAAGTAATAAGCGAGTAAAGAGAAGAAGACTGACTGAGTTGGATGAGATCCCTTTGAGTGAACTGAATGATTGCAAGATGAGCATTTCAGACACTCACACTCATTCATTAGTCCACCAAAGGTGTTCTTAATAGAGCCATAAAATCATCCAGTCCACTCCAACTTCTCCCAACTAATCAATAAATATCTCCTATTCAAACATCACTTCCTTTCTTAAGTCTCCCATTTTTCTAACTGTGCGTCTCTCTATTTCTCTCGTCTTTTAGACTTATCTATGATGTGAGACAAATTTTAATTAATTTTATTATTATTATTATTATTTATTT
>JABASD010002044.1:0-30835 GCA_019776165.1 Pogonognathellus flavescens
CGAGTCACGAGTATAAAATTCATTGATATTTTGAATCTTTTAATTTCCAAAAGTTGTCATGTACGATAATATTGATTATATAAATTGAAAATAACCACGTATTATAAAATATAAGTTAAAAATGCTCTTGTACATGCGTCCATTTTTCGCATCTTCTGTTGTAACCTTTATTTTTCATGATATGTATTAGCTAGACCTATTACAAAAAGGTGCAATTTGTACTCTATACATTGGTGTGTGTTCCGTAAGGTAACAATCTCCAATTGTTGTCATTCTTCCTACAGTCCTAAACTATCATCTTCACTTTACATTACGTTGAGTTTTTAGATATTTTCTACAAATACTCTTCTTATTCCTTTAGGCTATTCCAACAAGTCATGCTTAACAACATAAACCTGTTTTCTACATTTCAGACTTACCAATCTTATACACATACCTGCTACTGTAAATACATGTAGAGATTTTAACAGAAACTATTCTACCATTTACATATGTAACCAGATATACGTATATACAGTCACTAGTACTGTATGCCTTTCACATTGTACCTTACGTCTTATATACACTCATTTGTATAAGAATGTACTTTCAAACTAAAGCTAACTAAAGGTAGTAATAAAATGATAGTGCAGCACAAGTACAAATATCAAACAATACATGCAGAAAGTTAGTATAGTAAAATACATGTTACACAGAGATCTTTGCATACAAAGTACTACAGTTCAGTTTGCTTCGTATGGTTTATGTACAGAGATATGTTATAACAATATTATTTCACATAGGAATGAATGCTTAGCTTAGGTAGCTTAAATCTGAAGGTGGCCTGTGAAGTCTGTATACTGTACCGTGTTATATACGCGAATATTCAGTTTATCTGACTTTCAGCTGCACATTTTATATCGAATTATTCACATATTAAACTATATTCCACACTAAAAACTGAAAATTATCACATAAAGTTCGTTCCAGCATGTAAGTAAGCGCCGGTGTATGAAGCTCATCTTCTTCTCTTTGACAATCTGTACTTCAATTGGCGACACACGTCAAGCTGTCTGTCATATGTCAAGTGAACAACTTCATTAAGTGGATAACTTTGCTTGTGGAATCTAACAAGTGGTTTGATTTGTCCAGTCTGTGTCAATTAAAAGGATGTATCTAAAATTGTTTATTTTATCAATCTTGGCTCATATGAGCCAAGCTATTTATGAAGATGCGCCTGGAATAGCGATGGAGTAATTTATTTCATTATCATTTCCATAATACATCATTTATGAGCATGCACTTGTCGAACATCAATACTACATCGATTGGAACATTGAAGTTTGACTGATAATATTTTTACGGCTTGTAATATGAGTAACATTATTTTTGCAGCTATAAAATCCACATAGATGCCGGAAAAGAGGATTGTTATTATCAATATGTTCACCCTGGATCAACTCTGTACGTATCATTTCAAGTTTTGCGAGGAGGAGACGGTCAAGCGGGTTTTGCCGTAAGACACCCAAATGGACAAATTGTTCACCCATATGCTTGGAAAGCCCAAACTGACTACCAAGAAACGGCTGCGGCTGGTGGTTATTATGCTGTTTGTGTTGACAATCAATTTTCACGATTCGCTTCCAAACTAGTAAACATCTACATCACTACGTTTAGGTTTGCAAAAATAAATAATAATAAACTTACCCGGTTATTCTGAAGGATTTCTCATTTATTTACTACAACATGCTTTTGTTTTATATAGGTATGACGAATGGGAAAAGTACACCAAGGAACTGGAGTCAATGGACGTTCATGTGACCAATTTTACAACTATGCTGTCAGGTATATAGTTATTTTCTTATAAACCTCCTGTAGTGTGGAAAAGTTCAATGAATTTGAAAGCATGTTTACATACCTATACCTAAGTACATGATACGTGAATGTATTTTGCAACAAAGAAATTAATTGTTTGATCTGACTAATTTTAGGTGTGGATCAACGAATTGGTTCAGTTCTGCAGTTGTTGCATAATTCTCGGGCTCGAGAATCAAGAGACTTTGCACTTCTTGAAGATAATCAGTCTTATGTCACATTTTGGTCAATTGTACAATGCATTATTATTATGGCTACCACATCTGTTCAAGTCTACTTTGTCAGAAAATTATTTGATCCACAAGGAAAACAGGGAAAAGTTAGAGCCTAAATTATGAACTTGAAAATTTTCTTGAACTAGTATGCAATTCCCGAAAAATCAAGCCATCGTACGGAGTAAAAATTTTAAAGTCTAATCAAAAACATTCCAACCATATAAGTCATTACTTCAATTCACATTTGAGAATGAAAATTATATTAGGGCCATGTGGGCATTTTATTTTCTACTTTTTAACCTTTTAATAGCAAAGTGATTTTAAACAAATAAGCCATTGCTTAATGGTGCATGTATTCCCACAAATATTGTGTGAAATCTGTAATAATATGTCGTAATTACATCCATACCTAAAATCAAATCCCCTGAAGATAGGTACGTACTTCACACAGGTGTTGTACTATTTGGCTTGTATTTAACTGTTATAAAGTACCTACCTAAATAATATGCTCAGAGAATAGATATTGTTTGAATGAATAATTGAATTAAATCATGTTGTGTTTCTTTAGTTGTGTTGTGGTATATGAATCTCATGGTACTAAAAATCCATTAATGGTCATGTAGTCATGTTATACGTATACCATGTATGTGTTAAAATAAGCCTTATTTATAAGAATTATTCCATAATTTATGTGAAAATTTCAAAGTTATTACTCTAATCGATATCTTATACTTCGTTAGAACTTAAATCTAACTATGCATCAATGTTGTAGTTGTAGTATGAAAAAGTGTCTATAGATGATATTAAGTGTCTTTATAAGTTTATATTTACACAAGCTTCGTCGTAATTATATTTTGAAAAAATCAATTTCATTTTAATCGTTTCACAAAAGGAGAATTTATATAATAAAAATAATTAATTAATATTTTATTCTACTCCACTATTTGTACAATCCTGAAGATTACTACCATTGAGAATGTCCAAGAGATTTCCAACTGGACTCACATAGTGTAATCATCAACATTTAACTTATAAATAAATTAGGGATTTATGCTAACAAATTGTGCGCTGTATTTTTAACGTGGAAAAAGTTTCGCGTACACTTTATACAGTACAACAGATAATTATAACTTACCTAAGGCTAACAACAAGCTAATTGTTATAAAAAACGAAGAAGTGAAATTGAGATTTTTAGATGCGATCAACCCAAGACTGAGGCATATCCATATTCATCAACATCATCATAATATCTGCCATAACCTACTCTGGAACCACTGCTTCCCTTGTAATTAAAAGTTGGGGGCTTGGTTGGACGACGATTTTTTGTGGTTCTTGCTCGTTTTACTCGAATATTTCCCAAAAAATGATCATTTTCCTCTGGGTCCCACATAGAATCTTCTCTCTCTTCATTATTCACTGCAAGTGTTGATACAATCATCGAAACAAGAAGTACAGACACCATGAAGTAGACTGCGAAGGATTTCATGCTGATTTCTAAGAATAATAACGTTCATTAATATTGAGTTTAATTGCCTATCATCTTACACAAGACATGACATCAAAAAATTATTAGAAAAAAATTGTACGACAGAGTTACCTGGATGTGTTTCTTGGCAGGTGTAAGAAGTAAATGCTTTTAACAAAGTAAAGACGCTTGAAATTCTTGTTTGAAATGCAAGTGCTTGAAGGACGAAGACTATCGAAAATATTTTCTCATACCTGAATTTATACCTCTCAATGACACACTTGTAATACACGTTCATTATTACATGTGTGTCTATTAATGTACACCAATTGCCTGTCATTGCCACTTTTGTGGTTGATGTCTCATAGGAGAGATACAGTTTTTTCCAGATAAATACATACTCGTGCTCTAATATTTTCTACCAGTTCCGTAAATGGGGTTATGCGGCTATCCATAATCTTTATTTATGGAAAAATGTATTGTCCATTTAGGGTAAAAGAAGTAATACATGCAATTTGCACCCATAGATTGTTTAAGAGTGAGTAGGTACTGAGAATGAAGTATAATGCTTTAAGTTGCTTGAACTACTTTAGCTAATCATGGCCATGGTCATTGTCAAATGTTATCAACACTAATGTCCAGTGTATAAAAACGTACGTCATTCATAATAATGTAACGGTGAAAGCATACTTCTATCTTAACACACTTAACAGGTTAGTTAAAACATCCATTTAGATGAAATTGACAATTATAAAATAAAATAAAAAATATGTTTCTATTCTGACACATCCCCTCTTTCTAGCTTTCGACTACACTCTGTCCTGTAGTCTTCTTCAGGAGTGCGAGTTAGTACAAATTACGAATGATATTCAATGAACTGAAACTAACATTCAATTGTCATGAATGATATGAATCTAATTTTATTCTATTATGTTTAATTAATATTATTACCTTATTATGTAGGTAACCGTTTACTAAGACAAAATTTAATTCATATTGTATATCTATCTGTACTTTTCCATTCAACCCATATATAACCCTCATCTAGATAGCTTTACAAACAAGCATATAGGAAGTACTGTCAAGTTTTATTGGCAATGGCAATATGCATTTCATATCATCTGAGTCATGCACTTTCTACGTATACTACTTTCTGTTACGTATTTAAACTAATTAGAGTCTCGTGTACTAATGGGTGCAAGAACTCACCATTAGACGCTGAAACAATTTATTACGCAATACGCTTTATGAATTTGCCTACACAGATTTACAGGTTATTCTCCTTTCTATCAGATAATCCTACACAGATATTCTCAAAGCAAGGGGGCATTAATGAATGAGCATGAAATCAAAAATTGAAACACTTATTAAAAATTAGTTAGCTGTACTTTCTGCTCAGTGCTATCATATGGTTATTATAATTTTGTAACTTTGAAAATTAATATTTCTTAGCAACACTAATAATTTATTTACATTTGAACTCCATGAATTTTGAAAATGGCAAAGGGAGGGCAATAAATGCCTACTGGGAACTAAAATGCAATGATAGGATGGAGTACAAAATTGTATAGTAAACCAAGGTTAATTTGCATCTGCAGAAAACAAGTCGTCGGGTTGCCGTAATTAAGCTTTAGTCATCTAATAGGTAACATGCTTTTTTAGTCTTAACAGCATTAATAGAGTCACATTGATATAATACAAATATCTTGTACTGTTAACTATAGAAGCAATGATAGTTGTATATAAAATGAATTTTCCCTTTTTACAGAGAAGTTCATTCTATTTGATGGTAAAAATGATGACATATGCAGCAGAAAACACTAGTAAATTGAATTTTGGGGCATTGTTGGGGGAAGATAAGTTACCAATCAAAGCCACCGGTTCTAAATTACACAGGCTAAATGATGAGCAATTGGAACTTGACTTGGAAATGCAATTGGAATTACTTCAAAAGAAGGTTTGGACAACACCTCCATTAGCCTCTCGATTTGATTCATCTCATCGTAAAAAAGCATGTCAGATTCTCAGAGCTCTTTGTTCACCACAAGCACAAATAAAACGCCCTAAATTCGCAGATGACAATGAAAGAATTTTAACTTACGAACTGACTGTGTCAATTCTCAAATATTCTTCTTTCCTTAATGACGCATTACAAGCGAGTTCATTTGCAGCGAGATATCCGAATCTGATGAAATTCGGTATAGAAGAAGTTCTTGTGACAATGTATGACTTATTGGAAAGAAGTTTTAGAATATCTCCGGACGATCAAGAGCTGTCTCACAAATTCGCTTTGTTACAAGATGCTGTGCTCGATTCTCGGACAAAAGTAATGGCTCATATGGCTCGTCTTCGTATTAAACATGAAGCTGCCACATTTGAATATCTTTTACCTGAAAACTTGCGTCATCAACACCACATCGACAAAAATCCTTTGTACGTTTGGGTTAACTTGAAAAAGAGCACTTTACAGGAAATCATCGAAGTGTTTCAAAAGATTGGACTGACACGAACCAAAGTAGAAGATGACATTCTAATTCAAGAAGATTATTTTTGCGCTGATTTGAATCATGACGATTTAATTCGGTTGCATTCCAAAAACCTTGGAATCATTAACAGGAAAACGAATTTAGTAGCAAGTGGGAAAATTGTCATTCAAGATAAATCAGCTTGCATGTACGTGTACTCATTGGTGAAAGCTCTGTATTTCAAAGAAAGAATGACTCTCGAGGGTCATTTGCAATCTCGCTCACGTATTCTGCAAAATTCACAACTAGATGAATGGTATGAAGGAATATTCGACCCAATTGGGAAATACGTGTCTAAACCGAATTGCATAGTTGTTACACACACAGGATCTGGATGTTCCGTGGCTCATCTTGCTTGTCTCCTGCAGGAAGCCGTTCCTCGCTACATTTCTCAGAATATCAAAATAGATTCAAAGGATAGCCTTGCACAAGCTTTGCGAAAACGATTTGCACGTCGGCCTCCCCTCAGCGTAGTTGCATTCGGAGTTTCTCCAGATAAATTAGAGGAAATAACGAATTTCATCAAAAAGCAAGCAAATATTCAAAATGTGAAACTGTACGCAGAAGAATTTACTGATGTTGAGCCAACAGATCCTAGAATAGCTGGATGCTGTGGTATTCTTGTTAATCCACCGTCATCAGGATCTGCTCTTAAAGATCCAGTCGCCTACGTGTGCTCTGAAGGTGGAGATGAAAATGTTTTGATGCATTTGTCTACCTTTGTGCATTCATCTAGAGATGGTCCCAGTCAGTTGCCTACAGCAGAGCAAACAAAATTTCTCAAGCATGCTCTCAATTTTCCACAAGCGAAACTGATTTTGTACACAACCTGTTCAGTTCTCAAGGTTGAAAACGCCGATGTTGTCAATGCTTGTTTTCAAGAAGCTTTAGAGTTGGAAGATAAAAGAAAAATAAGAATTCTTCAGGATATTTTACAACGAAAATCGCCACGAAATTATAGGGATATAAATTTTGAATTTGTCGACATGCAAATGGTGATGGATGATTATCCAAAGAATTTTTTCACAGGCAAAATGATTGACAAAGCCCCTTGCTCTGCATCCAGTGGAGTATACATAGCCATGATACGGAGAACTGAAAAAATTCTTTACGTTGGCCGAGGTAGTTCTAGCGTAAGTTCCAGCACAAAAAATATTCCCATATCTACTACAAACAGTGAATCGGCTGCTTCGAAATCAGTAAATCTCTTGCCCTTACAATTACCATTAGGACAAACTCTTAGCCTTACCGATTTGACAAGTATGTCTGTCAAATCTGTGCTTTATAATTTCGCAACAGGAAAATTGAATGATACTCAATTAGAGACTTACTTGAATGCAAAACTAAATAATCTTAATCGCACGCAATTAACTGCGAACGTTTTATCAAAGAAAAGTTCCAGCGATCTGGTTTCAAAGTTGAAAGCAACAGTAGCTCTCAAGTCTCAAACTCAGTCAAAGAGGAACTTAAGTCACAAAGCGATTGTTCAACGAGTGTCCACTCCAACTCATGCTTCGTTGCTTAAGCAGAAGGAAAAGTGGTTGAATCCCTTAGACAGAGTCAATAGAAATTATTCACGAGGAAATTATACTTCTTCATTTCAAGGCAAAGATTCAAAGGACATTCAAAAATTAGATAATACTCCACCATTGTGCAGCCAGTGCAATCCGGGTTACAATCTTGACCGCAATTGTGTCTGTGCCCGTCATGCTAAGAAATTTCCAGATTTCAAACCAACTTAATGCCCACATTATTACCCGTCTTAATTGATATAGCATTGATATTATAGTGCTAAATATTACTGCAGTAATGAAATGTATAAAATGTAGTACAGCTTACATCTACAAAACTTCCTGATTTCACCTTGTATGCAAAATCAATAACATAATTTTTGTTTAAATTAAAATTGACTTTAATTCGAATATCTAAATATTCCTGTTACATTTTTTAACCTTGTAAATTCATGACCAATGAGTTGCTCTTACAAGTGTTGCGTAAACTTATTGGAAAGATTGCATAAAGTTATAATCAATAATTTGGTTGAATCTTTCTGATTGTTAATTAATATTCGGCAGTTAAAACTTTCCATATGTTGTCATCTGCCTCATCTTTAGGTTTCAAATGAGACGATTTCCCTATTGGTTTTGATGCCTTAGGTTGATGTTCTTCATCCTGAAGTCCATTGGCAGAATAACTTCTTTTAAGCACCTTGTGATCAGTTTTATCATATCCAAGTCGGTTTTCCTCTTCCGATGCAGATATAGATCCAAAAAACGTCAAACTAATTATCAGAATTGACATAATGAATACAATTCCGTATTTCCAGTGCATATTTTATAAATGAGAAATTAATAGATGATGTATACTCCTTGCTCTGCTTCTACTGCCAATTGTGACATGAAAAATGAATTAAAAAATATTCATTTATTTAAATCAGTAACAACATGTCAGATTAAATAACAATTGAGTCGATAGCATACGATTGTTGGTGGCAGTGGCTGGTACCTTAAAAGATCACTAGAGTGGAATTTATCCAAGATTCACGTTTGTAAATATGATTTGTCTATAGGTAAATCTGCCTTCTCAAATTAAAGCTTCTACAATACAAAGCACTTCACAGAAAAGTATAATGTAAGAATTATGGTCGTAAAATAGGAGTTACGAACTTTGTTTACATTTACATCAAGTCATCAAATATATAATAAGTTCTGATTCATGATTCTCATATATCATTTCCTTAGTTTTATTCTTGGTAATTTTATAGTATACAGGTGGTATATAGTACTTGGTATCTAGAAATAAAATTTGTTGATGTATTATTCATGTATTATTAAAAGGTATGCAAAAATTGAGTCCCATTTTGTATGCACATTGTATAGGTTTTATGTGATATTTAATGCTATTAAGAGGACGAATGACCTTATAATTAATACTGTAATAATAATAATAGACCGCAAGCATTACATACAGTTACTATGTCCTATCATCTATAATATGATTTCTATACACATCTCCTTAAATCCCTTCAAAATTCAGCATGTCCATAAAGCGTACAGGCTCACAATGACTGTGAAGTGCAAAGGTTAAAATGCCCTATTCCTATGATACTACTGCTGAATATTTATTTAAATCCCTTTTGAGTAAATATTTATGTATACAAATCTTGCATAATTATTTGATTTCACTGCAATAGTGGCAGGAGAAAAGCTTGTATAACATAAATAAGGTCATTTCAATTCTCAATTTGCCTCAAGGGACATAATATTATACAGGAACAGTAAAATCGGCCAACTGCAGGATACGCAATCTCTCGTAGACAGGCACGTTTACATTTTATTTTGTTAACATATGTATTTTTATTACTTCAACTATCAGATTACAAGGTAATTACAATAGGCATTACATTTGTACACGTGGATGATTGGTGAATGTGACGTATTAAAGCATTATGTGTTTATGACAGTTCAAAAATGTTAATAAAGATTTACAATCGTGACAACTGTGCCCGATTTAGTATTATAAGTATTACTTATATTTTATAGTTCTACGTGTACGTCCGTGCAAATGAAGCTCACACATTCACACCGCAACAGCATTATTGTTAGAATATCCCAATACATACAGTAATAATTTCAGTACACTACTGTACTGATTTACCATCAACCATTTCAAACTTACAGTATCGACTGTCGACATCCTTTCCAGCTCAATTTACTTATAGTCACGATTCCCACGATTATAATAATATGCAACATGCTGGAGAATACAGATATGGATAAGCCAAAATCTGTTAGATAGTTTCAGTTAATATTCCTTTGGTATTACAAGTTTCATTGGAGGTAGTTAACAAATAGCAAATCAGTAGCGTAGAATTTGTAGGATAAGCTAAGGTTCTACCTATAATATGTAATACCTATATACTTCACATAATACGAATATTTCAATACAGTGCAGTGTGTCAAGTATAAAGTCACATATACATTAGAGACATACAGAGCTGCATTTGTTAAAGTAATGCAGATATTTTAGCCTGTAACATTAACGTATAGTTATGGCATGATGTTGTAGTTTTTGGTTGTGGTTACGAAGCACAATCATTATGTGATAAATATTCCTTATAGCATTTACATTGCGATTCCAGTAAGCAGGAGCAGGTACAATACAAGTACAACATAAGTAAGAGCAACGTACTCATTAATATTCTCACTATGTATATCCAATAATAATTAGGATAATTTGTATAGCTTGATTATGCATTTAAATGTATGCATATGTGTGTATACTGCTGCTGGCGATCGCAATGACATTCAAATGCAAAGTACAGAACAGAGCCAAGTTTTCAGGCTTTACAAAATACCGAAAAATTTATCTACTGCAAACTACAGCCACACAATACCATACAACCAATACATTTTAAAGTTATAATAATAATATGTACTACAACTGATAATTTGTAGAAATACGTACATAGAATGACAGAGAATATGACGTCCTTATGGTATACAAGTTGCGGTAGTTGTTACAGTGAAATCTACCCCAGTGCTAAGCAAACAAATCTGTTTCAGAGGATAAGCCGAGCACACTGTTTACTTTAGCGCACAAATTAACCACATAACACACAGTAGGTATTTTATGTATCGGTATATACTCTTTTTTTGTTAAAGATAAGGCATGTTTGCACAATTGAGAATTTCCATGATTTATAACGGATATGAATCGCTTTGTCATTTATCTTGTCTAGTTTCATTTTATCTGTGCCTAAGCCAAACGGAATATTTTCGTGTCCTTCGTGTAATCTCCTTCTGTCTTCTACACTACAATTTAACTTTAAATGTGTCTGTAGGTCAAGCATTCTTGTACAGAAGTAAATAGTATTGTGTCAGTCTCAAACTGTCATTAGCCTGAATATTTCCCAATGCGAGCGGCATTGCGAGCAAGTTGAAGGAATGTCAATCTCAATTTCAATACTCAAATATACAAAAGTGTAATCTCCGATAAGTGTCTCTAATGTGTTTTTACACGTTGTAACTTACAAACCTAATAACCCACAATACCAGATAAAGCGTTCTTACTGTACATATTTAACTGATTACGAGTTTACGAGATTTTTATTAATTCGCCTAATAAAAGTTCAATAAATTATGACACATTGTAAACTTCTGTAAAACATTATTCCTTGACCTGTGTGTAGTTTCATTTCTGTAGTAACTACGTAGTAGATGATGGAATTAGGTCGAAAATAATATAATTTTATTTGTAAGATTTTCAGTTTTGAAGTAGATGTATGTGATATTTTAAAGCATAAATCTCTGTGTGTGTGTGACAGTGTGATTGAATCTAGAAAAGTAAATGAAAGTCCAGTTGTGTGTTAGACCTGAAGAGTAAACATTAAACAAAAGAAACGTATTGTAGCTGCCTCTCTTCCCGACTGCCCATCAAATCAACATGATGATTGTACAATGGAAGAGACTGATGTTGATACTTTGTGCGAATCTTTTGAACTTTAGTTATTCTGATGTTTCAGCGACAACAGCCGGAAGACTAAGTGCAGATTCTACAGATGTAGAGACTTTGAAAATTGTTCAAGTGGTAAATCGCAGAGCAATTGAAATTATCATTTTCCATCCTCTAGTTCCTTCTGGACTATTATTTATTGCATTGCTGCTACAATTTATATGCAAAGATCAGTACCATTATTCTCCGTTGTGATCGACCCACGCTTCATTATATGCTATAAAGACTTCTTTTATTTTTAGATATTCAGGCATGGTGATCGAACGCCCATTCATGAATACCCTAACGATCCGTATGGAAATGTGAAACGATATTGGCCACAGGGATTGGGACAGCTAACGACTGTAAGCAAAACAATACCTACGTAGTTTACGTACGGAAAATATCAAAGTTTTGGGTAAAATATCGTAGGTACGCGTCACTCCACTTTAGGGATGAATGTGTACCGCTGTATGTGCATAACATAAAGTTGATCGTGTGTAGACACAAAGGGTTTCTCGGAAGCTAACCTATCTTTTTGTACTTTAAACATAGAGAGGAATGATGCAACAGTTTTTGCTGGGAGAATATCTTCGATGGAGATACGAATTTTTTATTAGCAAAGACTATAGAAAAACAGATATACTCATCCAAAGCTCAAATCTAGATCGAACAATTATGAGTGCTCAAGCGAACCTTGCCGGAATGTATCCTCCCACTGAGAAAAATCTATGGAATCCTGACCTCAAATGGCAACCAATTCCAGTTCACTCAATTCCACAACAATATGACAATGTGTGATTATCAATTGAACCATAATAAATGCTTATGAAATTCCATTAGTCATAATCATAATAGTTTAAGTATAATTTGTATAGATAAATACAATGATGTTATTTTTCATTTATCGCAGATGCTCGACTTTTCAAAGAAGTGTCCTCGATATGAAAAAGAATATGATATTCTCAACCAATCTACGTATATTGCCCAAATTAGAGCTAAGTACCAATGGATGTTTGATTACTTGACTGAAAAGACGGGGAAAACTGTAGACTCATTAGAAGAAGTCGGACACATCTACGATACTTTTTTTGTGCAGGTAGAGTAAAACAGACAATTTTCTGTTCTGCTATAAATTATTGGTAAAATTGTAAAAGTGCAAATTTTTCCTCCTATAGACGGCTCACAATATGTCACTTCCGAAATTCGCTAATCGTGTATTTCCTAATCCATTGCTTGAACTGTCCGAATTTCATTTCCAAACTTTAGTCTTTACCGAGGAATTGCAAAAGCTTCGTGGAGGACCTCTCCTCAAAGATCTTATTTGGCATATGGATCTTCACAATATGCAATTGGGCGAATTAGATGACGAATACCTCCATAAGAACCCTCAATATCGAAGTGGCAAAATTTTTATGTATTCTGGTCATGACTCTTCCATTTCCTCGTTGCTTATTACTTTGGGTGTTTATAATTACATCATTCCCCCCTACGCTACCGCTCTTATGGTGGAACTTCATGGAAGTAAAACTAATCCAGAATTGGATTTTGTTAAGGTAAATGATAATTTGAAGATTACATTCAGTCGTGCAAAAGATTTAACTAACTTTTGTACTTTGTATGAATTATTTGTTTAGATTTTCTACAGAAATGATACCAAAGTGGCTCCATATGAATTACATGTTCCAAATTGTGGAAATCCATGTACACTGAATAAACTGAAGGAGCTTAAGCAGCATTTAATGTTGGATGATTGGGAAGCGGAGTGTAACAAAAAGTCTTTCAATACCCCTGAATCGACATTACCCAATCAAGGTACAATAGTGATACCCTGGTACATTTACAATGATACCAAATATGGTAACATTGTGCGAAAGTTTCACGCATTCAAGGGAGCTGCCAAAAGTTATATTGTGAATGTTTTTTAAGTGTTGCATAATGATCTCATTTATTGCTCTGCTTTTTAGTGCTAATAAGATAAACTGCTTTAAGCCTTCTTTGTCGTTTCATAATAAAAGTATGAGAAACGGAATCCATTCTTCCTTAATTACTTATTTATAAGTTATTAATTACAGTTAGTTATGTGTACATTTTGTTTTTATGTTTTTAAGATTCACAATCAGTTGCGCCAGTCTCGCTCTTCATGTCGTTATTGTTCGTAGGGTGCGTATTACTAACGTGGAAGCTCTACCGTTGCAGAAGAAAAAGGATATTTACTATAGATGTTAGAGACAGTAAACTAGTTTAGATGTATTAACCTAAAACAGATATTATAACTATTACCTCAAGTTTTGCAATAAGCTTAAAAATATAAAGTTCTAATATTTTTTGAATAAAATCTCTTACTACTATTTCTAACGATAACTTTTTACCCTTCAATTCATTCAATGGCACTTCTTGATAAAAATCATGTATAGAATTGCACATATAATTTCAGAAGTTCATTCTACAATTGCTTTCATCTGCTTCGCCCCCGAATTTCATGATAGAAAAATATATTTGCTGACATATGGCTAGTTAATTTTTGTGACGCAGGCACAAAGTCATGAAGCTTAGAAAAATGAAATGTAGTTACACCTGCTTGGAAATCCTGGATATTCTGTGTCTGCATTTCATTGGCAGGGGTGGGAGGGCGGCTACAAGGTAAGTAGAAATGCTACAGTGCGCCTGCAGATAGTAATACTAATCTAGCTGGACACTTTACGAAATTGGTTTAGTGTACGATTGTGATAGCGATAATACTGTGTGGTTTGGGCTACTTGTAGTACGTATCTTCAGTATCTTGACCGTGGGCGAAGAGAAAATATAAAATAAATTGTTGTTGAAACTTGTAACACGCAAAACATTCGTGATCCACCACTTATTTGGGTTACAGTTGCAGAGACTCTTCTCCCTGCATTAGGTTTAGGCTCCAGGAGGTGACTTTTCCCGTAGTACCGAAGAAAGCTTCTATCAGTTGCAGTCAACAGGTCCAAGATGAAGGTTGTTGCTTTCACTGTCTGTGTGTTGCTGATTTGCACTATTGGACTTTCCATTGCTCAGGTATAATTGTATCAAAGTTCAGAATAATCCTGATACAATTAATTGACATCTACAGAACAGAAAATTAATTTGTTTTAAATAACTTTGGTTTAGATTACATTTCATCGATCTTGGGTAAGAGGCGATCACAGGAGTCCGGATCAAGAAGATGGAGGCGATGGAGATGCAGATTTTAACAAAAGAGAAACGAAGTCTCTTCGTTCACCGGTAAGTGTGTTTGAATGTTGAAATAACTTTGTGAAGAAATTAATAATTTAGAGGATTGTTTAAAATTTTGTGATTTTGAAACAATTTCAGATTGCAAGAAACTTGAAGATCCTATCTCCTGCTGAATTATCTCAACTAGTGGAATACATAATGATAAACAAGCTTCAACAAGAAGAGAACGAAAAGAAGTTAAGGATCCCTATTCCATATGCTCAGTTCGGTCACAATTACGTTAATGTAAAATGACAGCATATTAGTAGCGTTTCTTCCCGGCCACATTCTTCTGAATGATTAGGTACTTTCATGAAGATTATGTAACGTTTTTTATGTAAAATATCCTAATGCTATATATACTATACTTTATTATTACTTTTCCTGGAGAAATAATTGAGTTTTCTTATATTATGTACATTTAAATTAACATAATACAGATAACTGTCCCAGACTTTTATTTTCTAATCCTATTTCTGGGAGAATCTGTACAGTACATAATAATAAAATGTAAAGAACTATCCGTGTGAGTGACATAGCCAAAATAGAGTATGTAACAAACAGAATTGTAATTGAACTTAATAATTATGATACTCACACAACTTACGTTAACCCACAAAACTGTATATAGTAAATACATACGAATTAACTTTTTGTTCCACAATTAAAAATTACATTAAATATCTACTAGAATGAAAGAACATGTCATCCATATTCCATATCACTAAATAAATACCTGTGTACCCGTTATCAGAAATTTTACTGAGTGATTTTTTAAGTAAAAGCATTACAAATATGTCAGCTAAAAATAGATTGCATATGCATCTCATGAAAAAATCAGGAAGTCGAAGTAAATTCTTTGGAGTATGAAATTTTTGCTGCAAGAAAGTCATTTCATTCAAGTTACTCATGCATAGATTGTAGGTAAACAAAAATTTTATTCACAAAAAGGGCAATACGCTCTGTGTTGTAGGTATTCATATTTGCTTAGTGGCAAAGCATAACAGTTTACAATGCTTCACATAAACAAATGGGGTATTTTGATTCATAAAAAGCATTCATGCAGTTATGACTCAATTTCAGACAAGGAGGTACAGCAATCTATATGTAGGTAGGTATGATTTGACGAGGTGAAAGTCAGGTCGGCGATTTTAGATGGATAGATATTAAATTGAATGAAACAAATTGAATTGAGTTGCTCTAAGCGTCAATGAAATTATTGTACAACAAGTCTAAGGTGAAAATATCAATAACGCAAAGTAACCTCGGGATTTTATATGGGCACCACGAAAGTAAGAATTCGTAAAAGTCTATATAGGGTATTATATAAGAACACAATTCAAAGTGATTCTTTTGCTCTCAAACTTATAAAGTCGTATTCTTTCTAAAGGGTTAAAATACTAAAAGCAGGATGACATTAATTGATTGCATTTTGTTGTTATACTATATACGTCCAATATCCAAGCGTAAAATACATATGTACTGCCCTTTCACTGGACATCATGTAGCCATGTAAAGGTGCCACTTCGGTAAGTTAAGAAAAAGACTGGTATTTGTATATGTAGGTATATTTATACCTATAGGTATATAATATTAATCTATAAACACCTTGTGTGTGTGAAGGTAAACACTTTTGAAATTGAATTGCATTGCCTGGAACATTCAGAAATAACATTTTCGCTTTCATTCCCATATTTTTTGTATATCAACCCCAATGTCGTATTTACGCCGGATTTCTTTGACTCCTTGTATTTATTAGGCGAGGTCAACTCGGTTAACAAAAAACAATAAGTCAAGTGCAAAGATTCTTGACTCACATACGATACTACAACAGGTTGCCAGTCATGTCTTCACTTCAGGGCTACAATTCAATTTGCTTAGAACACTTTCTTTTACTACGTTCACTCTCTACGAAATAAAGATGTTATTGCCATAAATAATAGTAGGAAAATTGGAATGTAGTTCATGAGTGACGGTTATTTCTATTACCTTGTCAGTTCATATAATGATGTAATGGGTTACGTAGGTATATTTAGCAGCAAAGGTTCACTTTTGCATGGAGACACAACAATAATGATAGGTGTGATACAATTTGCACATTAGCTTACTGTATTTCTAGGTAGACTTGACCCTATTATTTCGTGTAAATAGATCTTTCGACATTGACTTTAGAGAGCGTGAACGAGAAATGAAATGACCTAGCCATTGTATAAACTAAATAATAACAAAAATTCAAAACAAAACGAAGGCCATAAATATTATTGAAATACCGGGAAGGTTGTGTAACGTGTTCTTAATATGCAGCATCTAAGTAAGTAATAAAGAGAAAGTTTCCAGAAAGTAGAGGTTTGTATAACTTTTTAACACGACACAGCATTTTATTAACAACATAGTCGAAAGTTTGTACTCAGAGCTCATGCACTGTCTTTATTCTTGGCGGATAATAATAATATGGTAATACAAAATGAACGTTATAAATAAACTTTTAATGCATATTGGTATGAATGAATCAGCGGATTTTAGTATGAATAGCTTAAACAAAAGCTAAAAGGAAGAAGCAATTATTTTTAGTATAAATTACGATGTCAATATTGTATATTGTTTATTGTGTATACTACAAGCAAAAGATCTGTAATGTTTTTGTTGAAAAACTTCTTTTTCTTGATATTTTAACTATTTTCGCCGATATTTCTTATGTATTTTTAGATACACTATATATATGTAAATTATGATCACTTAATAAAAGGAGCAGGATCTGCAGTTTACTGAAGCAATTGTAAAAAAGATATTTCCAAGGGCAGAGCAGAATACAGAATACAGAATCTGTACATTAAATTTGTGCTGTGTTCTATTCTTTTGCTTCTAAGTATTCTGTACATTTGTACATTGTATTGAGTTTCAATCTATCGAAATGACTCATAGCCGTTCGTATTCCGATGGGTGCATCTTGACTCTAAAATGCATAAAATGTAAAGAAACACTGTCATTACATGTGCTATATTGTAAATCACATGCAAAATAGTAATTAATGTAGCACATCTGCTTGTTACTGTTGAAATATTAAATGAAGTGTATAGATAGATATAGAATTTTTTTTACAAACATGAGTTTACAAATCACCGTTGAAATTCTAATTAAAAGTGAAAAACTAGTATAATCAACAACAAAAAGTACCTTTGGAACAATAGTCTTTAGTCCTTTCTCTTTTCTGAAGGCACCTTGAGAATAATGCATGATGCTACTGTAATCGTACGGTAACCCGTAATCGTCAGCATGGGGGTCGCTGTACTTTTGAAAATTATGTTTGCTCTCTGAAACGACAGAATAATTGAGATTATCACATTGGTTTGCAGTAAAGACAATGACAGATTGCATTTAATAACAGTTTCTTACTAGGTCTTATGTTTTTCCATTTGATGTCAATATATTTGTCTCTGTCGAGTCTGGACTGTTCATGCCAAAATCCTAGCGCATGAATCATCTCATGCACAACCGTCCCGTGTTTCATGCAACCAGAAGGATGCAAATTTATAACCTATCACAATACATAAATGCTAACTGAATAGTAAGAATAATCGGTTTTAGTAATATCACGATATACAAGTAAGTAATAACGATTAAGCTTAGTCAGTTAGATTTCATTTTTACCTGATGACCACCGTGTCTTCCTACTTTAGAACTACATCTGTTTCCAACTATGAAAGATATGTAGTCCTTTTCATCATGGCGTGGTTTAAATTTGATGCATGTATTATCGGATATATCGCTCATTGCATCTTTTATCATCTGAGTTTCTGTCTTGGCTGATTGAGCAAACAAAATAGTAAAATTATACAAGTAGTTGATTTAACATCAATTTGAAATATTTATCTTTGTATTACTTACAGAAATTAGATGAAATTGTGTAAGGAACGGTTCCGTTTTTCCAACTTCTTGGGTGATGAGTGTGATGTTCATACTTGATTTCCTTTTTCATTTCTTTCAATTCTTTTTTGGACATTGATATATCACCTTCAAATACCCTACCCTTTTTTGCGGATATCATGATTATCAGTAAAAATAGTATCATATGCCCAAACAAGAAGTAGATGGAAAAATTAAACCTGTAATTTACTCCTCCCATTGTAATCGATCGATTTTGCAGTTTCGATTGAGAAACAAAACAGGATTATTTAAAAATTATTTTACTTTTTGTCTTTCACTTGTTGTCTCAAGTGGATGTACTGTACTTAGGTAATTTGTTGTTTAAATAATGATACAGTGACTGTTACATGTCATTTTAATATATTATTTGGGTAGTTCAATGCTCCGTATCTCCTACTTTTCTTATCAAAGTGGTAATCCCTTTAATCCGGTCGGTACACTAACATCATAACATATATCCGTTTTTATTGCAACCACAAGCACAACATAATGTGGTTTATCATGAATTGACATGTAGGGCAACCATTGTCTTAATTAAACCCACACAAAAATACTACTTACTGTTATTAAAATTTTATTTATTTGTTTAATATGCTTCACTGGCTTAAATAATGCGTACAACTGACAATAGTAAGTTAGTTTAAGACTAGAATTTAAGACATTATATAGGTATCTAGATCAATTACAAATGTGTTCTAAATTACCGTAGTCTGTTCAAATTAGTTCGGTTGAGACACTCCGACAAGTTAAGTATGAAGGCACTTTTAGACAGAGTTTTAATATAAGTAGTAAGGCCTTGCAATATAATATCAATTTATGTAAGCACAGCTTCTTTGAGTCTATAGATAGAGTCTTATTGTCCCCAATACATCAGTACACACCAAAACCACCAATATTTAGAAATAGACAGTATTTGTACGTTTACTGCATTACTAAGCTGTGCTTTATGAACTAGGTGCCTATTATATATAGTTTACTCGGAGATTGCCCTTTCAATCACTTATTGCACCTGTAAATAATCTTTGCATCCGTACATCATATTGATTTTTAATTTGTCGAAATGGCTCATTGCTGTTCTTATTCCGATGGGAGCATCTTTAGTCTGAAACACATTAATAAGAAAAAATTCAGTCATAATATATTTGCACAGGTACTTATGTACGTAGGACTTACATTTATAGAAATGCAAAACACTCTACGCAAAATTAATAGTAATTATAGTGAGGCTAAGTTTGTACATAACTGATAACCTAGGTACTACGTAAGGTAAGGTACCTTATAATAGCTACAAAAAGTATTGTGGTCGTGCATGTTTCAAGGGGGCTTAAAAATGTTTCAATTCGAGTTCCCTATATGGTTTATTGAACGGATACGGATAAGTGTACAGTGCACATACACACATTACAGCGACCATGGCGTAGAAACCACATATTAATTCTAGATTAGTAATTTGGTAAAAGATTTTACTTTGGTTATGATAGTTTTCAGTCCTCTTTCTTTCTGAAATGCTTCTCCAGAATAGTGCATAATACTGCTGTAATCATAAGGTAAGCCAAAATCATCCGTGTATGGGTCACTGTATTTTTCAAAGTTTGCTTTGCTATCTGAAATACATATCAGAATTAATTAATTATTTGTACATCATAGCCAGACAAATAAACGAAACGGAAAGTTTTGAACTTTTCGTTGAATGTGAACACATTTTACTTGGATTGATGTTGTTCCACTTGATGGTAATATATTTGTCCCTGTCCAACCTGGACTGTTCATGCCAGAAACCAAGGGTATGCATTAATTCGTGTACGATAGTCCCATGTCGCATGCAAATAGACTTCATTTTTACTAACTGCGGTCAGTCATTAAAACACAAATGAAATTATCATAAAATAGTATAACAATGTTGATGTACTGTGAGATTTTTTGTAACACTATTGTAAGTTTACCTGTCGTCCTCCTGTTTTTCCGACTTTAGAGCTGCACTTATCGCCAACAACAAAGAAAATATAATCCGCCTCAGTGTGACGAGGTTTGAATCGTATGCAAGTACTTTCAGAAAGTTCGTTCATAGCTTCAAATATTGCTGCAGTATCTACGGCACCTGATTAACCAAAAACGTATTGAAAAGTTCAGTTCAGCTATTCATTGTCAACAATCAATGAGATTGGACACAATAATGAAATAACATCATAATCAGTATTGCACATAGAGTGTGTTGACTCTTTTTGGTGAAACTACTTTAATGAGACGGAGAAATGAAATTTTTCTTACTAAATTTTGAATCAATTTCATATGGGATTATGCCATTTTTCCATCCATTAGGATGATCAACCGCCCCATTATATTTCATTTCCATTTTCATTTCTTTTCTCTGGTCTTTAGACATAGATATGTCTCCTTCAAACATTTTCCCCTTCTCTTCCACGGATGGCTTGGCAGATATGTAAAATGGCATTGTATACCAAATCACGAAACAATACAAAATTTTCAGGCTAATATTCATTTCGAGATAATTACCTAAGAAATTTTTGAAGTCCTACTTTGTACTAGATGAATGAAGAAGAAAATTATATTTTTATGATATGCAAGAATGGACTGAAATATGAACTTGAAATATATATAGCACACAGACAGTTGTTCATATACCAAAGTATATTTTTATATCACTGCATTGTGGCAATTGTGGTACACAGTTTACATCCGTCTGTGCTTAGCTCTGTCAAAACTTGTGCAATCGGTAATTACTAAGAATCGCTTTTTTGTATAGGAAATTCCCATTTACATTACAGTTAACGAGGTTAAATCACAAATAACCGGAAAACGGAAAAAAAGTTTCCTTGTGCTTGTGCCCATAAAAAGTACGAACATGTAAATTATTATCATACGATTTGATAGCCAAAGACAATTACTTTATTACGTGTGCTCGCTCAAGACTTAAGACACGTGCATAATGCGTAGGAACGCGTGTAATTTATGTTAATAGCAGATTTCACATATTATATTAAAAAGACCTTTTGTGACAAACTGTATAATATTATTTATTTATAGTTTCCGATGGTTCAGAATTTCCAAGGTTCTTGTAAAATAAGTGGTCCATTTCCTTCTCTAGCAACTCGGAGTTTATCTGCGAAAACACCTGCCGGAAGTTCTACCTTTTGAATGAACGTCTTAGAGTTAGGACCGTCCTCCATATTTAGCTTCATGAACTAATAATGAGAATTATAATTTTTCAATTCAATGTGGTTAATTATGGCATTACGAAGATATGGCAATTAATAACACGTAAAATTTGAAATTCAGTCAATCTTACTATAAGATTTTTTCCATTATAAAGCTGTATTAAAATTTCCTCTCCAGTAAGATTTCCAATGTCCACCAACATTGTAAAGCGACGATACCCTGGCGTTTCATATCGTGGATCGCTAATGCAAAACAAAGAATAAAAACATCATTTATTACCTCCAATCTGAGTTTTTCAAATATTCAAAAAAAATCATTCATAAACTAATTGTTCTACAACTTTAAAATAAAATAATATATATGTAGCTCACATCAGACTTGACACAGGAGCGAAGGTGTTTGGAAATGTTCCACTTTGTAAAGGGCTTCCGACGATAGTTCGACCACGTAACACATATACTTGCTGAATAAGCTTCTGCTTTAGAAGGCCTTTGTGTGACCACAAAAGGGGTTTCTTATAGGGATTGACAAGTAAAGAATGTTAGGTAACAGCATTAGAATATTATTTCGTTTTGTTCATTTAATTGTTGATTCTGATAAAGAAAATTGCAATTACCTCTGCTTTACTAGGTCTGTATTTTTGTTCTTTCATGTCCACCCGATCCTTTTCATTGTTTATTAATTTCAGCATAACTTGACACAGTTGAGATTTGTACTTGTCACGATTGAGATTAGTGATCTTGCGAAGTTTGTGTTCATACACTTCCGAATGGCTTTTCAATAGTGTGTCATACGTTTTTACTTTTTCAGCTATAGCTTCCAGGCACAAATCAGTAAATTCTTCTCTTTCTTCAGGACTCTTTGCGTTTAGAAGCTCGCTATTGTTAAAGTCTGCGCAAGTTACCCAACTTTCCCTGTTGGATAAAATCAGTTCGTTTCGTTTTTTTCGATCTTCCTTCATTTTAGGAGTGAACAAGACGCATTGAACATTTTCATTTCCTTTCATCATAGGATTGCGAAATATAGAGGATTTGGGGGGAGTGTCTGTTTGACTGGGATGTTGTAACTTTCTAAGTGAATCCAGGACTTCATCTCGATGCAGAATCTTCAGAGTTGGATCTTTAATGTTTGTCTTTGAAATGGCTTGAGAATTTTCAGAGATTGTATCCATATGTCCCTTTTGTTCTCCAACCTTGTTTTTAATGTTCGGAACCCATTCGCGGACGCTGCTACTGGTATCAGAGACAAATGTGTCACTACTGTCTATACTTAATATAGATGTCCGTGATATTGATCCATTTCGATGGAGCAATCCGAGTCTAGCAACTGTTGCTCTTTGTGTAGGCCACAGTTTTGTATCTTTCACTTCGTTCATATTATCAGGAAGCTTAATATTCCTGCTCATTTTGTCTGTGTCAATTGATTTGAATGCTATTCGGAGGTTTCATTAAATGCTAACAAGTAAAAACAGTGCAGGTTGCATTTTGAACAACATTTTGTCAAGCTAGCGTAACAATCGTAACGTAATGGTGCAACCTCAAGTTCGTTATTTCACATGTTACTATAGGCAATACTGGATAAATCGAAGAAATTATCATTCTTGAATGCAAATGCAAGTAAGAAGAACTTTGAATATAATGTCTTTAAAATGTCTACCTTTTTATTGCGAAAAGAAGTTAACGCCTGAAGATATCTTCATCCTCAGATACTGAATACACTGGAGAAAACATTTCAGTCTGTATTCCTGTAAATTGGATAGCTTTTGACTTTCGAATTAATAAACGATTGAAATGATGATAATGCGATTCATAATTTAATGTTATGCATTTAACCTGAAACTTTTACTTTGAATGTAAATATTCTGCACATAAACTTAAATTCATTAGATATCGAAATAATTCTAAAAATATTTTACTAACTCTAATAATTATATTATTTATGTGTAGTAGGTACACTTGAGTTATTAACGTTTTACGCAATATTATACAAAAACTTGTGGCATGACTTGACAGAGTCCACTTAAATGCACACAGACAAAACATATCATGAAGCTATAATTGTAATTTAATGCAATTCATAATTTAATTTCTCAATGAAATAATAAATGCATATTATACACATCAAATCTGTAATTATTACTTTTAAATGTAAATATTCTGCACATAAACTTAAATTCATTAGATATCGAAATATTTCTAAAAATATTTATACCAGCTTTAGTTGTAATGTGTAATGTATCGTTATTAACTTTTTATGTAATATTATACACAAACTTATAATAATTCCAAAATACTACAATGAGAAAAATACTATGCATAATATACTCAGTTTACTGATTGTGAATTGGTATTAAAATAACATTGTTCATGTTAACATTAATTACATGTATACACAATATTATGTATACACTTTACATAACCTATACAGACTACATACATTTAATACATAGCACATAGGGCACATACCGCATAACGAAGTTTTACGTTTAAAAAAGATTTCATCCACACATAAATGAAGTACATAGAAGAGGTAGATATCCTTTAGGACATGGGACAAGATTCGAAATTTAGTCTGTAACTTTTCCGATTATTATTCTGATTCTCACTTCTGATGTCTTATTATTATAAATACTTAACTAAAGTACATATAAAGTATGCAGTTTTGTTTTATGTTTAATTAAATTAAAATTAACTTTTAGCTGCATAGTGTAATGTAAGTGTGTACCAACTGTACTTAAAATTTTAGGAGTAGGAATAGTTTAAAAATTGAACATACACATTTACTTTTTCAAAGTATGTAATGGTATTTTGTATTTTACTCTTTACAGACAACAGATCGTCGTATTGAAATTTTGAGATTATCCGGAATTCACCAACAATTTACAATATTTTGATTTCTTTTGGCAAGTCTTTAAATACCTACCTACCATTGGTATGGATTATGTACAACATTCTGTTTTAGATGATCATTTGAATGAATCTCTTGAGTTGCACGTAAGTTCAAAGTTTTTTCATAATAAACTTTTTAATTCAATCTGTTTGTATATCTGGTTAGGAAAATTTAGTTATGGTCTTTTAACGACAACTGAAAAGAATATTGTTTTTCTTGTCGTCCTTTGCAGCACGAATCCTGTTTCTTTTGTGGTGGATATTACGGCCCATGTTTTGGAGAACCAGTATGTGGGACTTGTCACGACTTTTTGTATACAGAAGATTTTGAGTCGTTTCATGTCGTCGCCAGATCTTCGTTCAGCGAGGTATGCTGTTTCTGGTGCAGTTTGTATTTCTGGTTGAAATTTTCTAAATGAAATTAAACTGAAATTAAAAATGTCATTGTTATTTAGAAAGATGATGGGGATTCTGGAAACGACGAACCGTCTGAGGAGGCTGTTAATGTAAATCGGGTGGTTGACAATGGTGTACCGAATCCGGTAGCGGAACAAGTGGAAGCTGAAGATGGCAATTTGGATCACGATAATTTTCCAATTCCTGCAGACGATCCCGCTGAGCCACCTCTTCAAATACAACCACCATGGCCACAACAACAAGACAAAATGGCTAATAGACTGATGCTTCTGACAACCCCATGGCCTCAACATGAATCTAAAATCTTGACTGATGATATGTCTCTTATTGTGCCACCAGAAAGTACGAATTATCTTATTTGCTTGAATTGCTTGTAGTTAAAGCATTATTTTCTGTTAATCATGCAACAGCTCATCCTCTCACTTTTTTATTTTTATTTTAGTTTGGGCAATCATATTTAAGAAGCTGGACGATGTCTCCCTTTTAATGGCATCGAAAGTCAGTCCTAAATGGAAGGCTATCGTAATTGATCAAATATGCAATGACAAATGGGAAGAATTTATGAAGGCTCGCTGGCCCCTTTTCCATCCTATCTACCCTGTTAACGACTGGTATTCTGTCTACTCCGATTTGTAAGTGTATTTTATACTCTATGAGCATTTTTATACATACCCCTCATTTTTTCTGATTTCTGGATTGTTAATAAAATATTGTGTCGTTTAATATTCAGACTCGACAGTGTTCCATGTAAATTGTGCTTTATGAACTTGAATGCAAAATTACCAAATATTGATCACACTGTAAGGTCTTTAAGATCAGTTCGATTACACAAGGAACTTAAATGTAAGAACATCTTTGCAGTCTCTTTCAGTTCATCAGTTCTGAAGCAATATTCTCAATAATCAATAAACATAATATTTTATTTTTTGTTGTAATTACTCAGGGCTACGTCTTGACCATCCGGAAGGAATAGAAGCAATGCCTTTGGACAAATTAAATTATAATTGGTTAGCTCGTGTTAACGGACCTCCACAAAGTCCGTACCAAGGAGGTGTATTTTATTTGAATCTTAAAGTTCCTCACGAGTAAGAACTGAAATATTATAGTATACAATCAAAATATTCCTTCTTTTGTTCATTATACATAACAATTACAATTATCTCGCTTTTTTCAGTTATCCGCTGAAGCCTCCTATGGTACGTTTTTTAACGAAGATATTTCATCCAAACATCTCTCGTCACGGAGACATCGGTATTGACTGTATTCAACATAATTGGACTTTGGCATTAACGATTCCGCAAATTCTTCTTTCTGTGCAAAGTCTTTTGACCGACCCGTTCTTAGAAACGAATATGGAAGCTAGCATATCTGATTTGTATTTAAAAGATAGAAGAACTTTTGATGATATTGCTCGAATATGGACGTGGAAGTATGCTATGCACGATGTTTTGATTCATTAGATAGTTTGATACATTCTGTCATAATTATAACTACTTTAATATTATGGTGTATCTGAATGTTTCGTGATCGTACAATTTTCTAAAGTCTGCAGTCTGGTAGCTGATTTTGTTAGTATTAAAAGATTTGATATTAATGCTAGGTTAAGAAGATCTTTTTGTAAATATTTGTAAAACAATCAAGTTTACAACCAATACCTTTATGTGAAAATAATATTCCTCACTTGATCATCAACCTGTAGTACCTATATATGAATACTCCACTTATTAACGTATTCTTTATTATTTTTCATTAACAATTTTTAGTTTTTTGAAGTTATGTAGGTTTTGGGTGTCAGAGGTTTGTCAAGGTTCAACTTTTTCTTTGTTCTTTAGATCTTAAACTCATTTCTGTGTTAAAAAACTGACTGCCAAACCATAATTTTATATATTTTTTCATACCCGAACGCGAACTATATATTAGTTCAATAAAATTGTTTTGAACAGTCAGACTCAGGCACATATAGGCAACTCACAAGCTGCAGTACGTTATGCACAATGTGATTCATGTGACTAGTGCATAGAATGGTTATAATGATAGTTCACAATTTGGTTTTTAATAGGCTAATTAATTAGAGAAACATGGAACGCACTATACATGGAATTATACATAGAATAATAATGCAAAACACAGTAGCTGGCTGCACCTCATTGTTCAGTGGAGTTCAGGCTATATCTTAACAAGATCATTTTTCAGTTGTATTTACACGCAAAAAATTTCTGTAGGTTAATGAGGTCACTTGAGATTGAGCTTCCTGTTATGAATTTTAATGCAACTGGGTGGTAGCAAAAGATCAAATACAACGTAGAAGTGACAGTTACTGACATTCTTACTCGAAGCGACATTGGTATTGAAACAAACGATTCATGTACAGTTGTCTGTTTTCTATATAACTACTCTAACATATTAATTACATTTCATTTGGACAGATATATTTTTCATTTGTTTTCTTCTGTGATTCTATTCCTATTCCCATTCCCTATACCTACATGCATTGATACACTACAATGAGCCTTTATGGTTTTGTTTGAGTATTAAATGTAATATTTTTATTAACTTTAAACATATTCTTCCTCCATACATTCATACACTTTATAGAAGTGAATTCAGTAACATGCACATTTCTATCATCTATTCATATATGAATTTTCCTTTGTATGTACAAAATGCCTGTACATGTTCGTACTTAGAAAATGTTAGTTCGCCTCGTGTCTCGTTCAGCTCGTGTATATTACTTATATCTGCACACCACGAAAATCTCATGTTAAACTGAACTTCATTCAAAAGGAATTTGGTAGAAAGAAAGTGAAATTAATACCTTAATTGACAAGTGAAGTTAGTACTCGCTGCGCTTTGTTGACACTTCCAGTTCCACCTTCACATCTGCCCTTCACAAAGAATTTGATTTCTGTATATCACAAGATCACAGAAGTGACGAAACTAACGTAAACCTTATATTATATTACAAGATTAAAGCATTATACTATGTGTATACAGTGTAAGAAATGAAACTTCCAAAAATATGTTGCTGATCAGGTTATCTGGCAAGTTTAGTCAATAGATTGTAAACTGGTTTTGCACTATGCTCAGCGAAAATCGTTTAACCCAATACGGCGCAGCGTAAACACGCTTGAGACAGATCTGTAACAGAAAGCGGTAACTGAATGACTGCTGCAGTGCGAATTCAACAGAACAATATCCAAACAGTCTTTCGATGATTTATTACGTACAATTTTACATGTCCCTAAGTAAGCGGATGAACTCATACTGATTTAGAAAATTACTACTCTACAAAGCATTCCTTCAGTTTAACAGCTCTTTAGAGCTACTTTAGTTAAAAGATAAGATCTATTAGAATTATTATTGTCCTGTCTTCAGGAAGAAATGAAATATAATATGCTACTACAACCATTAACATGTACAAATTACGCATACCAAAACCAAAGTATAATAATTTGTCTCAACAACAGAATAGGAGACTGCTTTTGGCCAAATACGTGAATTTACACTCACTTATCCAGTTTTAGTACGTGAAACGAATTTGTTAACGTAGTTAATATGAATGAAAGATGACTATCATAATAAATCGTCATGTAAATTAACCGAAGCTATAAAAAAGTTCTAACTGAAATAAATAGGCAATTATTTTGACTACTAAGGTAAGTAGGTGTCTAAAAATATAAACTACAATCTTAAAGGGTATAGCCTGAGTCGTTTACCATTAGTACTAGGGGTTGGGGTCAATATATTTGTAAACGTCTCATCTTCTTCTCAATCTGTTGCATCGTTATTTTGAAGTGTAGAAAGTTATTCAGCAATATAAATCTACCATTTTATTATGGACACATCTTGATGAGATGAACTTTGAAAGGTTTTGACTTAACTTGACACATAAGTGTAAAAATTAAGAGAAACACTCATGCATTTATAATTTGTACTAAACATTATATACATTGAGAAAATCGTTTTATTACTTTTACTTTTTAGAAGCCAGTAAACACAGCTAGAGAATTCAACAAAAGAGTATCAGTAATTACACATCTCTTTCCTACTGTTCCTATACTACTTCCACACTGCAATCGATCGAATCTTTAAGATTTCTTTTCATTGAACGATATAAAATATGCTAATTTCGTTATGCAAAACATTATTTCATTGATTTGATTTCCAATGTACCTATACTTAAATATTTATGCCGCATATTAACTATTAGTAGTGCAGTGCAAGTTGTTACTTGTAAACTGTAATAGTGCCTTGCATATACCACAATGGATATTACTATAATTTAAACTTGTGGTTGAAGTTCATTATTCTTTCTTTAACATATAGGTAATATTCAATTACTTTTACATCAGTAGGTACTCACGTAACTTGTAGTAAATGATGGTTAAAAAGCATTAAGCGAAAGTTAGCTCATCAAAAAGGGAAATAATGAGTCGTTCACCAACCACACCGATAAGAAATCCAGTTATTTCCACAGTGCCACCTTATGCCTAGCCTAGACTTACAAGAACTTACTAATAACTACGTAGATTTTTAAAAATCATAAACCAACATTTACAGATAGTAGGTACCTACACAACACGAAAATCTGGTTGGTGGATACAACACGAAAACACTTCCACAGAAAAAGCAAATCATTGTGAACAATTTTCATTTGTATTTATTTCACTACAGACAGGAGAGCAAAGGTGCAGATGAGCAGCATGTCATGCTGTTGTCGATCGTGCTAAAGTAAATAAAAAATTCAATTACACACACATACTACCTACCTCACTTGTACTACATATGCACCATGCAACTCACAGTGACTTCAGTAAAAAAGCGTACAAATGAATGGGATGATTTAGGGTAGATACCAATTAGGATACCACATTTTTTTGTGTACTATTGTATAAATTATTTTTCTAAGCTGCAGAGACTTTAATAAAGACAAGTTTTTCTTTACCTCCGCAACTAAATGGTCAATGTTGAGATTTTTATGAAACACTTCGGTATAATTTAATCTAAAATATCAGCAATACTTCCAATTGAATAGTTCAAGTGCAATTCCTTGAAGGATGTGAACTATTGAAAGTATGAGAAATAAAAAATCAACCAAATGAACTTTGCTGCACTACGCATTGCACGAGCGATTTCAATAAAAAATAATATTGCTGTACTCACAAGTATCGATACAAAGTTTACATATTGATATGTATGGACAATGCACATTATACTTCCGGTTCTTTATGAGATATTTTATTATTTTCTCTAATATCCTTACAAAATTCGATGACTTGGGTATATATACATCTGCAACTTGAATATGAATGAATTGAATGTGATTATTCACTTCACTCAATATGCTTTCCATCAGTTCGCAAAATAGTGACCAGATTATTTGCTGTTCGACTACCTAACTCTTTTAATTAATGTAAGAAATTGTTTTGTCATTGAGGCAATTGTCAAATGGCAAGTAAAACTATGTATTCAAAAGATGTGAAATGGTAACAATTTTCATTGGGGTGCAATATTTGAACTGTGAATACAAATTGAATGTGATGAAAATCAACCTCAAACTACAGATATAAATAAAAAGAAGATCTATGAAGAATGTATACCCTATTTAAGTCAAAAATACAATATTACTAACATAGA